>NDGM011053916.1:0-11722 GCA_002564305.1 Octomys mimax
TCTCTCTCTCTCTCTCTCTCTCTCTCTCTCTCTCTCACACACACACACACACACACACACAGCCAGCTAGTGGGCTAGCACTAAGGAGGCAAAGAAACTGCGTTCGTCAGGGCTTGAGCTCCACTTGCTGAGTGTGTCTCCCTTTGCACACAACCTTGCCCGTTCTCTAAAATGCACCTGAACACCTACCCTGCTTTTCAGGAAGCACTTTATTCTTAAACCAGCACTTGGAGTCTGGGCCACACTCACCACCTAACTGATGCTCTTCCAGGGAGGACCTGGTACCTGCTCTGCGGTGGAAATCTGCTTATTATTTCTTCTGAGTGGGAAGCAGGTGCATTTGATTGTGAAGACAACGAATGGTGTAGCCTCGCATATTAGCAATCAGATCTGCTGTGTATTCACATTTTCTTTTTAACACAAAATGCACATTGATCTTCTTCATATTTGCACAGATACAACTTCTTATTGAATCATTTTCCTGATGTTTTAGAAGCTACCAGAAAGCTCCCACCTTCTTAGAGTCTAGAACAGATAAGAACTATCAAAGTAGAGGGCAATGGAAGTTTCCAGAAGTCTCACAAGGCCCCTGCAGGCTAGCGCTTTGTTCCCTTCCTGGTCAGAGATGTGCTCTTACCTGCGGTCCCCAGCCGTGGCACGGGTATAGGATGGCTGTGTGGTTCTCCAGCGGCCCTTGGTCCAGGCAGACATCTTTTGCCTTGTTGTTGCGAAGCTACAGGAACAGATCAAGTGTCACCCATCAGAGCCAATCCAGTAGACACACCACCTCCCAGTCCACTGTCCCAACATACCCCACTTCCAGCTTCATGATAGGACAGTCACACAGCCCTCAAGAAAGGACCAGAGCAAAGTTGGTGATCTGATCACTTTTACCTGCTGTCTATTACTGAGTATAAAAGATCTCAGGGATCTCACAGATACTGGTACACCAATCACCCACACCTCAGGTTTAAAGGTATTTCAGAAGGAATCAGGGTGGGGACAGATGGGTGAAAACATTGTTAGTGGCCTTTGGCACCAACACTGGTTCAATAACCCTGCATGGGAATCAAAGTATGCTAGGGCATTACTTACAGGGAAGCACAAAAATGATCGCTCAAAAGAAAACAAGCCCCAGAAACACTTTCTGATACATTAAAAAATATTTACAGAGTTGGGCATGGTGGCACACAGCTATAATCTCTGGACCCCAGAGGCTGGGGCAGGAGGACTGCAGGTTGGAGCCCACCCTGGCCCACTGTGAAAGTCCTGGGTTCAATCCCTAGTACCACAAAGCATTTTTTTGAATTGTTGACTTCTTATGTTGTGCCAGGCACCACCACACATGTTTAGAATGCATCTATGGAGGAAACAAAATCACCATGACAACAGCACTAAAGCCTGGGCTGTAGCTTTGGGGCTGTGCAGCAGCCCAGCCTGGACTTCCAGGCCCACTGTAATTCTGTAGCGAAACCATCTGGCCTATGACCCGGCCATCACGGTGCCCAGAGAGAAGGTACCAGTGGCGTCTCTTCCACACACCTCAGCCCTTCCAGCGCTCATCTCCCATGGTTACCAAATTAACCAGGAATAAATCGAGATGAAAGGAAAAAGGACACTCCACTCTGTGCCCCCAAGTTGTATCCAGGCTCAGACAATGGAGTAGATTTTTAACTGATTTAAAAATTGTTTTCTTGGGCTGGCCAAATAGTGAATTAAAGCACCTGTAAGCAGGTACAGGGGCTGGGGGTTCTATCCCTGGGCCTCCTGTGCCAGCTCTGCCCCCGGGACACACTGAGATGGCAATTGAGACTGGGTGTGATGGCGCACGCCTGTAATCCCAGCTCTTGGGAGGCTGTAAACAGGTACGTCACTCTGAGTCTGATCTAAGAGTGAGACCCTGAACATCCTGTAGACCATTCCCTAAAATACAATAAATAAATAAATAAAAATTGTTTTCTTAAGTTCTCAAAGTGACACCATCTTTGTGAGACACCCCTGGAACATGCTGAAGAAAATGATTGTTCACAGTCCTTTCCCACAAGTTATTTTTTTATCCAATTTTTGAACAATGAAGTGGTGAAAGACTTTTCACATTTCAGATTTCCTTAAGGAAAGAAATAGAACCTCAGAGCTCTGGCTTCAGGATCAAAAGCTATGAATATC
Organism: Octomys mimax; assembly: GCA_002564305.1. Taxonomy (NCBI): domain Eukaryota; kingdom Metazoa; phylum Chordata; class Mammalia; order Rodentia; family Octodontidae; genus Octomys; species Octomys mimax. Next base: position 2,167 of record NDGM011053916.1, read on the forward strand.
TTACTGTTCTTCAAATGAGGTGTTCACCTGGAAGCTCTGAAGAAATTCATAGTCCCATCCACAAGGCATGTCTGGTCTGTACTGACCCATCCTGAGCCTTGACATTTGAAAACATTATATTTAAGAGGTGAAGAAAGATAGTTGTTTCTGTAAATTTGCTGTTAATAACATATCGGGCTGTTTTATGTTTGGCAATCACTCCCCTTTTTGGGATTTGTCTGTTTCCCCACTGGCCCTGGTTTTCATTATACATTTGTAAAGGCTCTTTATATATTAAGGATGGCAGTGGTTTTATGGTATATTTTGTTCCACATCATGATTGCAGACTGCTGGGCTTTTAAATTTAATTTCTAATGTATAATGCAATTACATCTATTATTTAGCAATTTAAGAAATATTTAGTGAGCATTTGTGCGTGCCTGGCACTGTGTTAAGTTCAACAATCACAATGGTGAACACAATAGTCCATGGCCTAAGTAGGTGGCAGTCTCCAGGGACAGCATAGGGAGGGCGGTATGCGGTACCCAGAACAGGGCTGGCACAGAGCCTGAGGCTTGAGGTGACTACTAAGAAGACAGAACCCCTGAGCTGACCAGTAGAACTGGGCGTGGAGGTGCATGCCTGTTAATTACAGTCTTGAGGAGTCTAAGGCAAGAGGATCTCAAGTTCAAGCCTGGGCAAATTAGCAGAACAGTGAGACCCTGTCTCCAAACAAACAAACAAACAAACAGTCTGGGGTTGTGGTTCAGTACAATGGCTCTGGGTTCCATCCCCAGTAACAGGAGTAAAACAAAACAAAACAAAACAAAAACGCCATGCAAGTAATAACTGATGTTGGCCTATCTTTTCCACCAAGTGTTTCCCACAAGGAATTCATGCATGTTGTTTTATACGCAGTGCATGTATTTCATCTAAATCAGGGTAAAGGATGAAAGGCGAGGAGGTGGCATGGAGCCCAGCAGCTCAGGTCCCAAGGGCAAGAGGAGATGATCACAGACTTCTCCTAAAGGAGTTGATGGCCCTGAATCTTTCCTCACAGGAAGGGTTTCTGCGAGAGGAAAGGTAGCCCAAGGTCCAGGGCAGAGTCAGGATGCAAAGCACCTACCTTTCATTTTTATTCTTTCCAGTGCTTGTGACTGAACTGAGGGCCTTCACACTGAGCTACTTCTCTGTCCTTGGAAAAGTTTTCATTTTGAAATGGGCTGGCTTCAAACTTGCAGTTCTCCTGCCTCAGCCTCTGTAAGAGCTGGGATTACAGGGGTGTGCTACAGAGCCCAGTTTGCTCCTATTTCTTTAGAAAGTATTTATGTCACTCCAGCTCCTAGATTTTGGGTGTGTCCCCCAACTTTCAAGGGTGGGCAAACCCCACCCTGACCTTCCCCCCACAAACTCATACCTGAGTAGTGTTTGGAGGTAGGGCCTCTAGGAAGTCAGAAGGGCTCAGTGATACCAGGGATGGGGCCCATGGTGGCCCTGGGGACTTTGTAATAAGAGGCAAAGAAACTGAAGCCACACATTTGATTTCCTCAGTCAAGTTCTGATCAAGCAGGATGTCACTGGCTGGGGTTCAGAACCAGGGGTTTTCCAACCTTTAGAACCAGGGGCCAAGGCAAACCTTCATTCTTTATAAATCATAGTCTCTGGGATTTTATTATAGCAACTGAAAAGTGACTACTAAGACAGAGCCAATGGAGAGGGACAAAAATGCAAAGGCTGAGGTCTTGATTAGCTATCTAAATGGGGATGGGAATCAAGCATGCCTCAAAGGGTCATCCTCCCTTTCCACCATACCAGGTTCTGGGTATGGAATAAACAAAAAAAGGTAAATTGTATTATGGAACTGAATTTTATGAATATCATTACTGTCATTTAATGCTGATGTCCATCCAAAATATAATTTAAGTACAACACTAAGCTTAGCAAGCAGAGAAAGAATAACAGAAGCAAATGTTGTAAAGTGTTCCTTGTGGTTACATCTAGGAATTGGGATTTGGAAGGCTCTGTTTTCATCTCTGTGTTCCGAAGCATGCGTGGCTTGCACTTCTTGTTTACACATAGAAAACTTTGCTGGAGGGAAAGCTTGCCCTTTATGGGTAGCAGGCCATGACCTCTGCCTCTCTAGCCCACTGCTGCTCCAAGGGCAATGCTGTGGCTGCGGCTGAGGTGAACGGCCCCTTTGGAGTTGTGTGGTGCACTGACTGTGAAGCTGCCCTAGCTATTGTTCAGCTTCTTCTCATTTTTAATGTGATTTTTAACAATGACTTTTCTTCCAATTACAAAATCATAACAAAACAGTGAAAATGTTACCCTTGCCAAAAAAATCCCCTTAGCTCCCTTCCCAGAGGCAACCACTCTAACTAGCATCTTTAACTACCATCTCTAACTACCATCTTTATTTTCCCATGTTACTCTCTTGCTCCCAATCTAACCTAGCAGCTAATCTAGTTTTATCATCCTGGCTTCTTCCTCCAAAGCATTATAGGATCAATATTTTTTTCATATTAGGAAAATTTTGTACACACCATGCAGAATGGCTGTGAAGTCGTTAAAGCTGAGAATATATTATCTTAAACTAATCTTCAAGTTAAATGAACAAATTTTTGCTCCAAAAAAATAAAATCACTCAGATGAACAATTTTGCTCTCACGCGTACATCCCTATTTCAGGTTATTTTTGTGGGATAAGAGTGGAGAAGAAAGTATGACTATCATTAAGCTTTTTAATACACGTGGTTCAAATTGCTTTTTACAAAGCTTGTTTCAATTTGTATTCTCACCGGAGGATACATGATTTTTCATTTTACCAAGACCTTGACAGCAAAGTGGGAACATTCATTCCAAACACTAAATCTTTATTCATTTGTTAGGTTGGAAAACAGCTACCTCAATATATTTAAAAACTTATTTTAGCTCCTCTGATTATGAAATGAATCAAAGACCTTCAGGTGTTTTCCAACCATTTGTATTTCTCTATGTCACTGGGCTTCCTTGTATTTTATCCATTTTTATTTGGGAGGATTTCATGTTATTATTGAAACTAAAAAATTTTAATTTAAATCACTTTGCAAAGCTCACTATACATGAATATTATTCATTCCCCCCACAGGCTTTGTATGTATTTCCAGTCTGACCTATGGCTGCCCTATTCAGTTGATGTACAGATTATTTTACTATTTATGAGTTCAGATCTATTATCCATTTCCTTTTACCGCTTCCATTCTTAGAAAGTCTTTGTCACTCTGAAGATCAGATTCATCTCTATTTCCCTATTTTTTTCTTTCATTTGATGCCGCAGTCCATTTGAGACATAGTTTCATATATGATGAGCTGTAAGAATCTAAATTGATTTCTTTTCCAAAGAGCTGGGCAATTTACCCAATTGTCTTAGGAATAATCCATTCACAGCCTATCATTTTTGATGCCTCTTCTACATCTGATCTTACTTTGATAGCCAAAAAATAATAATACACGTTTTAGTTTGAAGAAGAAAAGACAACTCAGCTCAGACTTCCCAATAACTGCTGCTGTGTGCCAGGAACTGGCCTCAGAACTCAGCACAGTGTAGTGAGTTTTCCTCCCAATAACCCTTGGCAGCAGGTGCCTTGATCTCTCCCACTTTGCAGAGGAAGGAACAGAAGCCCAGAGGGGCCACACAGCCGATAACAGCCCACAGGATTTCAATGCAGTGGGCTGGCTTCAGACTTCTTCCCCGCCTATTCTAGACACTGTCCCCGCCAGAAGAAAGCATCCAGCTTAAGAAGGTTGGCCTCCTATCCCCACACTGATGATTAACCTGTGTTTCACTTTCTGTCAAGAGCATCAGGAAAAGAGTGGGGAAATTCAGAGTTGGAGGAAAACATAAGTACGATGTTAAAGGAAGCTTGTTGCACTTAATCCTGGTCATCACTAGGGAGGCCTGGAAGGTGTGGAGCTGGCCAGAGTGTGGAGCAAGCCTACATTCCTGCTATGGCAAGAGCACTGGGCTCCCTGCTCCTTGTCCTGTCTGGGTGTTATCGATGTCACCTCCAGTCACCCGAAGGAAGCAATGAGGCAGATGCAGCAGTATTTATACACAAGGATGCCCTCAGCAGTGGTACTAGGTTTTTGTCAAAAATGGAATTCACAAAAATGTCTAAATCCTCAAACAAAGCAGTGTGTGCAAAGCAGAACCCTATGCTACCCTTGACAGTGTATGGGACAAGCCATCATGACACAGATACGTATACTCCATATATTGAATAAAATTTCAAATTTTTAGTAAAAATGTGCACCAATATACACAGTAAAGAATACAATATATCAAAATACAAACATTACCTCTGGTGTCAAAATGCCTGCATTCAATCCTGGCTTCATGAATTATAAGCTCTGTGACTGTAGATAAGTCATACAACTTCTTTAAGTTGCTGCATTCTTATCAATAAAATGGAAATGACCCTACTATCTCATAAGGTGAAGGTGAAATGAATATGTATGCAAAAGGTGCTCAGAAGCTGTGCCTGGCCGGCCCCTTGAAAATATTCAATAATTGTTCATTGCTATTATTATCATTATTTGCAAAATTTTCTAAAATGCATGGTCATGGTGTTTGTAATAAGGGAAAATTAATTCATTTATAATGAAAGGTGAGGTTGATCTCATCTTAGAAAATCTGAGAAGATTCCTTTCTGCTTTCTCTGATATTCAGTGGTGTTGGTCATGGCGTGGGCCTGAAGAGGATGCTACTTACTGCTTCTCTTTGTGCCCAGCTTCCTGCTCAGTGTCTCCATTTACAGTAGTTCCTAGAGGAATTTTCAATTTCCAAATGTCTCCAACAAACTCATCAAGGTTGCCATTGCCTTTTGTTCACCACACTCTTGCTATCCAGAGAGACTTCTTCACTGGGTGGTTACATGGATGGGTGGGTGGAGAGATGGATGGGTGGATGGGTAGATGGATGGGTGGTGGATGGGTGTATGGAGAATAGATGGATGGATGGGTGAGTGGATGGTAGATGGATGGATGGCTAGGTAGATAAGTGGGTGGGTGGGTGAATGCATTGTTGGATGGGTAGATGGGTGGATGGAAGGATGGATGGATGGGTGAGTGTACTGGTGGATGGGTGGATGGCTATAAAAGCTGATTGGCTCTATTTTCCCCACTGCAAATCAGCCCACATCATTTGCACAGCAATTCCAGGTATAGCAGGCATGGTCTCACCTCCCCATATGCGATGGTATTATTGTATCTTCTCATTTCCGGGTAGACGTGGTCCAGGTACCACTGGAAATTCTTGCATTTCAGACTTTTCCTTAGTGCTCTTCTTTCAGAGACATCCCCTATGTCAATCCCTGGATTCTGGAAGCAGAGAAGCAACAGATATCTGTGAATGTGGGGCTCTGGGTGGAGCAGAATCAGGCAGGGTCTCTTCTAGAGGTCCTAACCTTAGGGACTTACTGAGAAGATCACCTAAAGAGCCAGGCTTGAATCTCCTAGACCTGGGGTATGGGAATCACTTTTTCCTGCACACAGCCCAGACCTTGCAGGACAATGTCCTCAGATTAGTCACTGCCTCTGTCATTCTGGGCAAAGATTTCCCAAGACCTTGTGTTGAAGGCCTACATCTCTAGCTCCTTCCCTTCCACATGTCCTCGGTAGTGGTCAGTGCCAAGGATTAGAGGAGTGATTTGATCAAGACAAAAAAAAAATCAGTGCCTCCAGCCTCCTCTTCCTGCCCTTCGTTTCTACACGCACGCATTTCCCCCTCTTTGTTGGCTCTCTGTGAAGTTCATTATATGCGAAAGGGAAAATAATTTTCCATTGCAAAGCTTGTAATGATGTTCTAATGAATAATTCACTTTGCTTTTACAGAAATGAACCTGTAATGGGCTGCTGTGTGCTGACAGGGGAAAATAAAGTATCTGAAATACGACTCTGCGGGCTCAGCCACAAGATGGCAGCGCGCGAAGGGAGCGGATTCTCCCTTGGATGTAGGGGCTGCTGGGCGACGTCTAGGGGGTGAGGATGAGAGTTCAAATTATTCCATTAAGCTTTCTTCAGCAGCCAAATTGTGAGTTTTTGAAAAGAAAAGAAATTACACATGCCAAGCTTAATAAAATTCAGAAGAAAACCTGAACTGCGATTTTTTAACTCTTTGCCTGAATATTTTTGAAAATGGGAACTTGTGGGACGCACGGTTGGTACCACTCGCTCTGATGTTTCCTTTTTCCTGGGGTTTTGCTTTCTGGGGTTTTAGTTACTCAAAACTGACCAGAGCCCAAAAATATTGGATGGAAAATTCCAGAAATAAACAACGTCTAAGTTTAAATAACTTCTATCACAGGATATTGTTAAAATAGTCCTATTTTATTTCATTATTATCCATCTCATCTGTGTCTAATTTGTAAATAAAACATCATAACAGATAGGTATTTGCCAGGAGAAACAGAAAACAGATTGAGTAAGCCTTATCTGAAATACTGGGGCTGAGCTGTGTTTCAGATTTAGGATGTTTTTCAGGTTTAGGGACACTTGCACTAACTCTTGGTTGAGTTCCCTGCTATGGACCTCACAGTGATGTCCTAATGGATAATTCACTCTGCTTTCCTAGAAGTGAATTCAAACTCACTGAATATCCGGATGCAGCTCTAGGATGTTTGACTTGTGCCGAGTTTGGTACCATCTCCAGATCTGAGGTTCTCATACAGTCTTTGGACACACATACACACACACACACACACACACACCCCAAGGATAAGGGGGATCTCTGGGATGCAGATAGCACTGGGATAGACTCAGAAGTTCAGCTCCTGTGACATAAGCCACACTGCCTTCCCAGGTCATTGACTCAAACTCTACCAAACAGGAATCATAATGAGATGACTCTGCTGACTCCACAGGGGTCTGGGAGGGGCTCATGAGGAGGACACTTCATACTTCTGCCCATGTGCTGTGTGAAGGACCTGAAGCAAGTGGCTTTAAGCTCTCAGACCCTCAGTTTCCCATCTATAAGACAGACATCAGAGTAGTCTCATGCCCAGGGAGCTTTTAATACTTGATAAGCTCTATCTTAAGCTTCATTTTATTTTCAAAGGAGCCCTGTAAGGTAAATATCAAGAATCCATAATTTTAGAGGAGGGAAACGAGGGGGTAGACTTCTCCATCATGAAGTTGTTATGAGAATTAAATGAGGAACTGGGTGCTTGAGACACAGTAAGCGTTCAGCAAATGTTACCTATATTTGCATAATAGGAAGGTGTAAAAGCACTTGTAGTTCAACAGCTTTAAGTGCTATGAAAGAACCTTAAGTTCTTTAGGATATATTTCAAAAGCTGTAACAATGGTGGTACAAGTGCTCCATTTTTATTCTCTATACTCATAAATCTTTCACACCTTTTACCACATCTCCACTGTTCTGGGATCTAGCCTCCTGAAACACAGGGGCTGCTGTCTGCTGGTGAGCAGCCATCTCAGGAAAATCTCTTGCAGCAAAGCTCAGACACCTGCAGGTGTGCTGGCTGAGGAGACAGCCCAGCTGGGCTGAGAGTACAGGTCATCCCAGTGCACTATGCAGGATGACAGACAATGCAAGCTGTGCCAGGGTCTGCTCTGAACATGTCACATGTACCAGCTCATTCAATTCTCATGGTCACCCTAGGAAGGAGGACCTTGTCTCCATTTTATAGCTGGGACCTCCAAGCCACAGAGATTGTGAGTGGACTTGGCCAAGATCTCCTTAATAATAAGCAAAAGAGATGGGATCCAAGCCAAGCACAATGACTGTGTGATCCCTCAAGGTTGCAGCCACACAGGGGGCTCCCTGGCCTATTCTGAGCAGGATGTGAAGGGAGGGTAGGTGGGGAGACAGGAGACCCAGCCTGCAGTGGGGCAGGGCAGCTCTGTGAGAGGCTATGTAGGGAGAGCCCATGAAAAGCTGGTGTCAGAAGCCTTAGCTAGATAGAACCTTCCCAATACAATATCATATTAGTATAATAAAGCTGGAAATATCAAAGTGAAATCCTTCTAATCCTTGTAAACAGATTTGAGGCTTTGCTCTACTTGACCCAATGTAGAGTAAGGGATCTAAAGCTATATCCATGAACCTCTCAAAATGCATTCAGAACTGAATAGTGAGCACCTATCTAGCAAAGAAATATCAGCCTGGTGGCCTCCGACTTTCATTCTAGGAGTCTGGGAGGCTGAGATAGGAGCATGGCAAGTCAGAGCCCAGCCAAGGCAAGTTAGTGACCTAATAAGACTGATTCAAATTAGAAATAAGAAATAAAAAAGTAGAGCTGGCAAGATATCTCAGTGGACTAAGAGTCCACCTAGGCAAGCGCAGGGACGGGGGTTCAATCCCTGGCACCACATGCCATGCCAGCCCCAATCCCAGGCACACTGAGCTGGCCACCAAGACTGGGCATGGTGGTGCATGCCTGTAATTCCAGCACTGGGGAGGCTGAACATTCAAGCTGCATAGTCAGACCCTGTACCAAATACATTAAAAAATAAATAAATAAAAAAGTAAAATAAAAATTATAAAGGACTGTGGCTGTAGTGCAGAGCAAAGGCCTTGGGGTCCCCAGCACCACAAAACTAAATAAATACAAGTTCTAAAATGAAGTGAATTTAAAAATAAATGGATCTATGGCCGGCCAGACAGTAAAGTCTGCGGTTCTTGGGTGCCAAGTCCTACCTCAAGCGGCAGGTTCCACGCAATGTACACGTGAGATTTGTAATCATCCATCCAGACCTCAGCAACCCGGAGAGCATTCCTCTTGGTATAGAAGCCGATGTTGCTATTGTATGGCTTTTTCTTCCGCTCAATGTGGGCCACACGTGAACAAGGGAGGACCTCCATGCTGCCCCCGCAAAGCCATACCTGGAAGCACAGAGAATTCATCAGCCTGGCATGAGAGATTCCCAGAGACCACTGCCTTCTCCCAGGCCCAAAGGCAACAATGAAGCCAAATTATCATGAATGAGAAATCTATCTATCTATCTATCTATCTATCTATCTATCTATCTATCTCTAGGTTGGTTTGTTATAGTGGCACAATTTAATCTGATTAAAACTCATAGAAAAGAAGGTTTGGGAACATTACTATAGATACAGCAGCTCAGGCTATAAAGACCAACTCTGGGAAGGAAAGCCTCACAAACCTAAGTGTCTAGTTAATAATGTACAACTGGCACTGGCAAAACTTCTTTCCTGGATGAAACTATGCCCTGCCAACTAAACACAGAAATTCATGCTAAAGATAAGCCCTTCTGTATTCATATCAACACAAGGTATGCACACTGGTCTAGGTTTGCACTGCTAACGGCTTTACATTGGTGATTTAAGGGCACTAGTGTTGATCCTTCTGGAAGAATCTGATCCAGTGTCATCATGAACAGGAGGCAGCACTTGCTCCTACTGGAATACTGTATTCAGGTGGAAGGTGGAAATAAGGGTCACTTTTGAGAAATACAGCAGCCCAAAGATGTGGGGCTTGGCATTCTTTGTGTGTAGGGAAGAAGAGGAAGAGGAAGAGGAAGAGGAAGAGGAAGAGGAAGAAGGAGAAGGAGAAGGAGAA
>NDGM011053928.1:0-11332 GCA_002564305.1 Octomys mimax
TTGAAGACGTTGGGGCTATGCACCCCTCCACCCTGCTCCGCTGCCTCACTCCACAGTGCAGCATTGGCCCAGCAGCTAGCTGCTCCCCACCCCCCTGCGCTCTGGCTTTCCTATTGGCCAGTCATAAATCTCCAGTCCCTCTCTGTGCGTCCTTATTGGCCAGCACTAGGCGGAGGTGGAGCTCACTGTGCTGCACGTGCTTGCCGCGTGCAGCCGCCCGCGTTTAAAAAGCCGCGGCAGCGCGAGATTTGGTCTCTTCCTCCTTCTCTGTAGAGCTCCCGTTATGTCTTCGCAGGCTTGCTCAGCTCCCAGCGCCGATGACTGCGGCCGCAGGAAGCCCCGCATGGCGGCGTCGCTACAGATCAGCCCTGCTCCCAGCCCCTGGCGGCCTTTGGCTAGCCCGGGTCTGGACGTCTGGGGACCCCTGCGGGGCCCCGAGGCGGCGGAAGTGCAGGGGTGCGGGCGGCGCCAGGACTGCACAGCGGCGGGGAACTGCGGGCCCGGGGCCCAGGGCTTCAAGGAGCGCGCGGACGTGCGGGCTGGAGACAACGCGGGGGACCGACTGGGGACGACCCCGAGGGTTTCCGTGCCACCCACAGGGCCCGTGGGGGACTTCCTGAAGATGGCCGGGCAGCTGAGGTTGCCGCCCGTGGACCTGCCGCCCGGCCAGGCCGTGGCCTTGCTGGCGCAGTACGCAGCGGGGCTGGGCGCCAGCCTGACGTTCCGCGAGAATCCGGCAGCAGGTCAGGTGGGGCGGGACTGGGATGGGAAGGGCAGCGTCTTTAGCTGGGGTCCCGGGGACGCAAGAAAGGACTGGGAGCTGGGCTTGCGCCCGGGACCTCTAGGAAGCCTTGGGGTCCCCGGGCCCCCCAGACAGTTTTGAGGGTCAGACGAGGCAGGACTGTGGCTTGGGTGAGGGTTATTTGCACCCACCGCTTTTCTTGGGTGCTCAGGATCTTGCTGTGTAGTTTGGGGTGGTCTTGAATTCATTCTGTGGCCTAGGCTGGCCTCGAGCTTGCACTGATCCTCCTGCCTCAGCCTGTGGCTTCCGGGTGAATACCCCCAAACATCTGCACACCGTTTTAAAGGTCCAGAGATGGCAGCTACCGTTGCCGCACCAGCATAGGACATTCCTGACCTAAAGATACTGAGCATGGTTTGGTAAGGGCAGTGCTGTACCGTACCCCACAGCCCAGCTGTAACTATGACCAGTCCTTTCCTTAAATACACCCCGCCAGCCCTCCAACCGAGAGTTCCAGTATGAAGGTTCATTTCGGACACCACACCCACCAAGAGTGTGATAGTGCCTTTTTCTTAAGGACACGTTACAGAACTATTGTACAGGGATCAACTTGTGGAAGTTTTGTGGGTGTTTTGCTACTAGGAACCAAACTGAGGGCCTCACGTTTGCCAGGCAGGCGCTGTACCCCCGAGCTAAATCTCCAGTCCCTGACTTGTGGAAGTTTAATAAATACAACTCAGGTTGCTACTCATGTTCTCGCCTTCTCTTTCTCTTTCTCCTTTCTTTTCCTGTCCTTAGCCATTTTTGTGGTACTGAGGATTGCACCCTGGGCCTTCACACTGAGATCTATGCCCAGCCTTTTTAAAAATTTTATTTGAGACGGCCTCTTGCTAAGTCACTAAGGTGCCGGCCTGGGCTCAGGTTTGTGATCCTCCTGATTCAGCCTCCCAGAGTGCTGGGAGTCCAGGTATGCACCACCACACCCAGTCTCACATTCACATTTTGTAAACTGCGACAGCAGTGCCCTCGCAGCCATTTCGCCCCCTTCACAGGGTGACATAATACGTTGGCCAGCCCTTCTTTAACCTTCTAAGGCAGTTTTTCCTCCTTTTGTCTTGTGTGATCTTGATTTCTTAATTTTCACCTTTATTAATGTTACATGTTTACAGCACAGGCTAGTTGCATCCATCACGGGGAGTTGGGACCTGTACGTGATGCCTCTAAATTCTTTTCCCCTCCTCTTTCCCTCCCCTGCCCTCCATCTCTCTCCCCTTCCTCCATCTCTCAGTGATGGGTGTTTTGAAGTGTAATGGCCAGTGGTCTTGTTGCCTGTCCTTCAGTTTGGACATCTGTTTTCTTAGGCTTAGTCCAGTGTGCCTTGTAAGGGCGACATCATATCCTCAGCAGCCTTTGGCCAGGGGTCTTAGGATCTCAGTGTGTCTTTCCCATGTCAGTGTTAGTCCTGAGGGTAGGGTGGCATCCGCTGGGAGTCTTCACTTTCCCCTTTGTGCTTACGAAGTCATCTGAAGGGAAACACATGGAGCCCTGTAAATATCCTGCCCTAGAGCACAGTTACTTTTTGGCTTTAGCATCCAGATGCAGTGTTTCAGTTGCTCTTCTCTCATTGCTGGGACAAATACCTGACACCCAAAATGAAGGAAGGAAAGGTTTATTTAGCTCACGATTAGTGGAGGTTTCAGTCCATACCCAGCTGGCTCCAAGGCAGAGTGGCTCATGGCAGAGGACAGCCATTCATGGCAGCAGCAAACAGCAAAGAGCAAAGGGAGGGGCAGCAGCACCCACAGCTAGCTGGCCTCTCCCCTTACACTGTAATGCCGATTGCCTGCCCCGGGGCCATGCAGTACCCACACCCACAATAATCAGTCACAAACTCCAGAAGCTGCCCCCTGACTGCATGAGGCTTTGGAGTGACAACTAGACATAAACTATAACACAGTCATTACAGATCTGGTTATTGCTTCAGTGGTGGCCATACCATGGTTTCTAGTGGCGACATTCTTTCTGCATGCACCTATGCTGTACTTACTGCTTTTGACATGCTTTGGGTTGGTGCATCTCAGTGCCAAGCAGGAGTGCCAAGGTGGGCCCCCTTCTGAAAGGATGTGAGGGCAGTCTGGCTGCGCTGGGTTGATTCGGCTGGTCTGGCTGGTGAGGCGGGTGTCCCCTCCCCTTCCTCCTTCAATGCTCCATGTGCATTCCTCCCTGCATGCTTGGTTGAAGAAGACCAGCCCAATAGAGGAGGACTGGTCCTTGGTCAAAGCTATAGGAGCAGCTGCCCTCTGCTGCTAGGACCTCCAAACACGCTCTCAAGAGGCAGCTTAGCAAGTTCTGTGAGCTGATTGAAGCTCCTGCCCTTTTGCCAGGTGGCCTCCATCCTAGGATTTTCACATCTTTGTCTTATTATGAGCAATACAGGAAATGGTGGTATTAGAGATCTTCCCACTTTGGGATCCCTGGGGCGAAAACAAAGGAAAGCACCTTGCCTGGTACCGGGCAGGAAGCCACTGTGCTCTCAGGGACCCTGGCCCCAAAACAGGCACAGCAGGGACTCCAGCAGGAGCAGAACCTGAATCTGGGTCCTGGCTCTTCCTGGGGCAACTCCCCATACAGTAGAGTCACAATGATACAGTCCACAGCATCCCCAGTGAGGGAGTGTTGGCTCTCACTTTGGTTCTGTCACTCTGGGTATCCTGCAGTAGGTGTCAGGAGGTAGCCTAGGCATAAGTGGTTTTGGGTCCCTTGGGGCAGGGTGTGGCGGCCCCTCCTGAAAAGGCTCCTCCCTCGTGCCTTCCTTCCCCAGGTCCTGGCTCCCCCTTCTCTGTGTGCGCAGAACTGGATGGGGTGGTGTGCCCTGTGGGCACAGCAGGCACCAAAGCAGAGGCCGAACAGCAAGCGGCGCTCGCTGCCCTGTGCTACATCCGGAGCCAGCTGGAGAGCCCAGGTGAGCCCCAGGCACCCCCAGCATCCACAGCTGGGGGCATGCGCTGACTTCCCACTCACAGACCTTGGGATCCTGGCCAGCGGGGCCGCACAGCAGAGTGAGCAGAGCAGCTTGGGGGCCTTTCTGTCTGGAAGTGACAGCTTCCCTCTTCTCCCTGGCTTCCTGCAGACACCCATGGTAAGCAGCTCCCCCTGCCTCTCTTTCAGAGACCCCCAAGGTCCCTCGCCAGCCTCCAGTCACCACTCCAAGCATGGGTAGGTTGGTTCTTGTCCCAGGCTCTGGATGAGGGGAGGCAGGCAAGACCTGTGGGCCCCACCGCTGCCCTTTGACCCTTGTGCAGAGAACATCCTGCCCCATGAGCAGCGCTGTGCGGCTGTGGTCAGTGCTGGCTTGGACCGCCTGCTGGGTGAGGATTCGCCATATTGGGCCTGCGTGGGGACAGTGGCTGCAGTCATCCTGGAGCGCGGTAGGACTGTCACTGTTCCCTGTGCCCTTGGCAGACCCCACTGGGCTCCTGCTCTGGGCTGACCCTTCTGTCCTCCCTGCACAGAGCTCCCAGGTGCCGAGGGCCACACCAAGGAGATCTATGAGTTGGTGGCACTGGGCACAGGCAGCGGCACCTGTGCTGGCTGGCTGAAGTTCTCAGGCCGGCAGCTGCACGACTGTCATGGTCTGGTCATTGCCCGCCGGGCCCTGATAAGGTGAGGGCAGGTGGGTCAGGCTTGGCTGCAGCCCTGTAAGACAGCGGTCCCAGCTGGTCCTCTGCCTATATCTCCAGGTTCTTCTTCCGGCAGCTGTTGCTCGCCACAAAGGGGGGTCCCAAGGGCAAGGAGCAGTCTGTGCTGGTGCCCCAGCCAGGGCCTGGGCCCCCTTTTGCTCTCAAGCCCCGGATCTTCTTGCACCTCTACGTCAGCAACACCCCTAAGGGAGCAGCCCACGATGTCTAGTATGTGGTACCCCCAAGGGTGGGGGGTCCCTCAGTTTGGCTGTCTGAAGAACCATAGTCAAAATGTACTCTGTCCTCTCTGCAGCCTCCCGCTGTCCTCAGAAGATGGTCTCCTGCTCAACTCCTCCTTCCGCCTGCAGGCCCACATCTGCGGGCAGCTGAAGCCGGTGTCCTATGTGGCACACACGCTCCGTGACACCCACGTGGGCTGCCTGTCAGTCAGTGACAAGCTGGCGCGCTGGGCGGTGCTGGGGCTGGGTGGTGCGCTGCTGGCCCACTTCCTGCCACCACTCTACGCCACTAGCCTCATCTTAGGTGAGGGGCAGGCAGGGAGCCGGGACTGAGTGGACCCTTGGGGTTTGGGGTGGTGCTGACTGTATTCTGTGCTTCTGTCCCCAGCTGACAGCTGCCATGATCCTCAGACTCTGAGCAGGGCCATTCACGACCGGCCCAACCTAGACAGCACCTTGGGGTCATGCCTGCCACCTCCCTATGCCCGAAGCACCCTGCATTTGTTTTCAGGACCCTCTGTAGCTCCCTCCAATCTTGACCCCAACACCTCGCACAACCTGAGCCTTAACTGGAGCCTGGGGGACCCTGACATGGAAGTTGTGGATGTGGCCAGCGGTCATGTGGAGGCTGAGTGAGAAGAGCCCCATGAGGCTGTGTGGAGGGGGGCCTGAGGTCGGGTCCCCACCTCTTGCCTGGAGGAGGGGGTGAGGGCATGCATAGTTCTCACCTTGGCTCAGCCCCACCTGGGTGGTGGCAGTGGCCAGCACCTTGTAACTTGGCTGTGCAGTCACAGGATGGAAGCAAAGAGTGGGCCAGGTCTACTTCTGTGCTCGCCCTCGACCTTCATGTCCCTTGACCTCACATGTCCCTCTCAGGGTCGCCCCTGGGCCTTCCTCCCGCCTCTGCAAAGCTGCCTTTCTTCGAGCCTTCCGCCAGGCTGCCGCTGCTCTGGGCAAGCCCCACCTCCTGGCCCTGAAGACGTACGAGGCTGCCAAGGTGTGTCCGGCCCCAGTCCCGGCTCCTGCACCAAGCTTCCAGTGCCCTAACAAACACCTCTCCTGCCCTTTCCGCCCAGGCCGGGCTCTACCAGGAGGCTCGCCAACAGCTGTCCCTCCTCCTGGACCAGCAGGGCCTGGGCTTTTGGCCCTCCAAGCCATTGGTGGGCAAATTTGGGAGCTGAGCTGGACTTTCAGGAGCCTGAGATCCTTGCAGTGCCACATCCCTGGGGAAGCCCTTGGGGAGCAGGGAGGGTGTAGGGGTGTGTGGGGTGAATTGGGGCAGGCCTACAGTAGGAGGCGGGGGCTTGGCGGCTGCTGTCTATTTGGGCTTTAATAAAAAATGGTTTGTGAGGTTTTTACGTGTGTGTATGTGTGTGTTAGTGGCAGCCGGAGGCCTGTTGGTTGAGAGGGGCGTCCTTCACCCCTCTTGGAGAACCCTATGCCTGCTGGACTCTCACCTGGATCTGCTCCTCATACTCAATGAGTTTTCATGGGCATCAGGTGACACTAGCAGTTGGGAGAAAGGGGGGTTCCCTGCCTTCAGCCTGTGTGTGTAGGGGAGCCCTGGCTGCTGATGCAGCGTAGGTGTAGGCTGATTGCTCTGGAAGTTTCAGTTCCTCCTTTTCCAGGGTGTGGACAGGGGCAGCAGCCCGGGACACAGAGGCCCATCGTGGCTTGCTGAGAAAGTGCGTGGGTCTGAGCACACGCAGGCTGGAAGGCGCAGGCTGGGCAGGGGTGTGGGCAGTCCTCTCCCTGGAACACCCCCCTGTTGGACCTGGGAAAGCCCTATGGCTTCCAGAGCCCGTGTACTCCTCGCTGGCGAGGGTGGTGCTGCTCCAGCTCCAGCTCCAGCTCCAGCTCTAGCTCCGCACTGCACTCCTCTCTTCTTCCCCTGTGGGGACCTGGCGAGCCAGGAGGGTATCGAGCATTGTGTGAGGCACTTGCTAGGAGCACGAGGGTGCCTGGTGTAGGTGCGCGTGCACTCAGTTCTGCAGCCCCGCAACCTCACCAGCCTGGAGGACAGTGGCTTTGAAGTCCCGGGCCCCAGCTGCAGCTCTGTGGCCTGAGGGTCCCTGGTCTCCAGTAGTTTCAGGGTTCAAAGCCACATGGTGCATTGGAGGCTGGCCATGGCTGGCATGGGGACTCATTCCATGTGGCAGTGCAATAAGCCAGGGGCTGCTCCCCAAGCTGCACATCTGGGTGGGCCTGGGGATTCTTGGACATAGTGTGTACATGGGCTGAGCGGATAAGGAAGACAGCTGCTCCCAACGTGGCCAGCACTGTGAGATCTACTGAGAGCTGGAATAGACCAAAAGGCTGAGACAATCTCGGCCCATCTCTGTTGCCAGGATGTCTGTCTACTGACCCTGGACATCAGCTCCTGGTACTTGGGTCTTCAGGCTGGAACCAGAGCATTCCACTGGCCCCTGGGTACTCAGGTTTTGGGTTAGTACTGAAACAGAATGACCAGTCTGCTCAGTCCGTGAGACATGAGACTCCTTAGCTCCCAGTGGCATGAGATAATCCCACATAATCTCTGTGAATCTCTGCATCAGTAGTTCCTTCAGAGCTGTCATGCAGGGCCAGGTCAGCCGGGCTACAGATCCCAAGACAGCTGTCTGTGGCCAGCGGGGCAAAATACTGGACACCTGCCCCTTGGAGCAGGAGAGGTCTCATTAGGCTCACAGTTTATAGCATCTCGGCCTATGGTTGGCTGGTTCCAGGGCAGGACCACCAGGGCAGAAGGCTGCGGTGCAGGAAAGTCGGTAGGCCATGGCAACTGGGAAATGGGGCAAAACCTCCCAAAAGAGCCTTACCCTCCCAGCCCAGGTCCCTCCACAGGCTGTTCAGGAAAACCTCCCTGCACTCACAGGAGGGGTATGGCTGCTAGGTCTTTTGGTGGTATGATCGGAATTGGGAAGATAAAAGAGGCCTTTATTGAGGCTGAAGACATGGAAAGAACCCGAGGGGGTTGGGGGATCCTCTGACCTGAGAGAGTGGGAGGCTGAGGCTTTCTGGACTTGCCAGAGGTAGGGTGTGAGAACAGGTTAGTGACACCGAAGGAGCTGACTGGGGTCTCCCTTGTGACGCAGGAAGAGTGAAAGGAAATTGTATTCAGGTCTGTGGTGAGGAAGAAGGAGGAAGTGGTCTTTGGGAAGATAACTGTTGTTTTGGGGCTTCAGCCATGTTAGATGACCACTAGGTGAGGAAACTGCAGGGTGAGGCTGGGCCCCTTCTGGAAGTCTCCACACAGACTGTGCTACCTGATGTTTGAACCCTGCTCCCCTATAGAGAGCCCTTCCTGATCCTCCTCTCAGTCCGGGAAGCTTATATTTGTAATCCCACAGATAAATTATTGGAATCCCATCAAGTTAATTCTAATCTACCACTTCCAGTACAACCCAGAGCAAGAAGAAAGATATTAAGGCACATTTGTAGCTATTGGGAACCGAGGGGTCTTAGGTCCAGCCGTGACGATGGCTGTCTAGAACAAAGGCCTCCATCCAGGGCTGAGCCTAGGTTTTGTTCCTGCATGAAGAAAGGAGTGGCTTGGGGATGAGTGACTGAGAGTGCAGGGGGATAGGTGAGCGCCATGGGCTGGGCTGGGTAGGAGGCCTGCATTCCCCTCTGCAGTACGCAGAGAGAAGGAGATGCAGAAAGAGTCGTCTCCGTAATGCCACTGAGACAGCAGTTAGTTTTGGGGTCCATGCTGCAGCGCTGATGTGGGATCTTTCAAGCCCCGTGCAGTCATAGCCTCTGTCTCGAGACTGACCCCAGCTGACAGTGTGGTGCACTGGCTCTACATCCAGCCTCCTCGCAGCTCGCACAAGGGAGCAGCAGGTGGGGGTGCAGGGAAACATGTGGGCCGTCTTGGAAGACCAATCAGCACCTCGGCTGGACTGATATGCACTGCTTAAAGCCAAGTGAAGGGATAAAAGTCCTTGCCAGCTCTGTACATATCAGTACACGGAAATAGGACCAGCCTCAGTCAAAATGGAGACAACTGCTCCTCTCCCAGGGAGAGTCACCCAGGTGGTCCTCCACACCCCCCACCCCGTCACTGCCGGGGCTGCTACTGGATTCCCTTCCATGACATTTGACATAACCTTACATCTTTGACCTCCAATTGACTGACTTATAAAAGGAGGACTGGGTGATGTCATTGCTGAGGTCCCTTTCTGGCTCACCCACTCTCTGCTCTGCCCTTTCTTGACAGGAAGGCAGGAAGAGGCCAGCTGCCACCCAGGGCTGAAGCTGCAGGCTATCAGGCTGGGTAGGTGACATCAGAGATAGAACTCCATCACTAGGGTGAGAAAATGGGTGCTGGGAGGTGGGAGAGGAGCGTAGCAGGAGGAGCCACCAAGGTGAGCGACAAGTGCTCGGGCTACTAGGGGTGGGGGTGCGAGCCCCTGCTGAGGTAGAAGCAGGAGGGAGGTCTGAACCAGCCTCAGGTGGTGTTCCTCAGAACTCAGGCCAACTTTGAGATAATTATGTCCTCTGCTTACAACTTTGCAGTGTTTTGGGAACACCCACGGCCTATTAGCCCGTTCATCACCCGCTGCTTACCCCGGGAGATAATTTAATTTGATTGATGATCCATTCTGCAGTGGTGAAGAAATACACCAGCCATCCAGACTGCAGCTTCGCGCAGTGAGCCTCGTGGTGTGCATCCATCACATAGTTGCTGGGTGAACAAGTTCGCCAAGATGACAGCAATGCTGCCCCGCCAAACAAGCACGCTGCGTCCCCAGGGCGCAGATGCTGCCCACCCAGCCTTCTCCTCCCCGGGCAGACGTCTCACTACACAGCACGTGCTTGTTTCTTTGCCTCAGCGTTTTTATTGTATCAGGGCGATGATGAACACCACTTTTGCAACGCAGAGTCTGTTAATGTCTTCTTGGCCTAATGCCCTCCAGGTGACGTTTTGCCAACAGTGGCATCTTTAAATTGGGAGGTGATGTGACCTCACTTGGCACTCAGGAACACCATTTCCTCAGAGGCCTCCTTGACCCCACCTCTCTTCTGGAGTCTTGGCTGGACCCTGGGCACCTTTTGTGCTTCACTGTCCCTGGTGTCACCAAATGGAAGGGCAGACCTGGGAGGCCTGGGGGCCACTCACCTCAGTTTCTCCATCCAGCAAGCGAGTGAGAACCATTTCCAAATATGCAGGCCACAGGGTTGTGGTGACATTCAGAGGGAAGTGGGCTGGATCTGTTCCTGGCTCCCAGAAGCCCACGGCAGAGGCTGTCATGGGGCCTATGTCTGCTGTCACCCCTGGGTGGGGCTGTCACTCCCCTCTCTCCTTCCCTCTTGTGGGTGATCCCACAAAGCACCTGACAGACGAGCGCTGAGTGGAAATTGGCACACAGGAGCACCTCCTTACAGATGGGGTCCAGACGGAGTAGAACCTTATTTTAGATCAACAGAACCGTGAAACCCCTTTGAAAATATCCCTCCGACAGAAAGTCAATAAGTACATTCTGAGAAGACAGAGTCCAGCGAAGAGGGTCTGCAGAATTATCATCCTGCTCCATGTTCACGAAATTAGCACTTAAAAACATAAAATATGGTTCTATAGAATACTGACACAACATCCATTCCTGGGGATCCACATGGAGAGAGTGGGGGTGGGTCTTTCCTTATACACCGTGCACAAACAGGCCTGGCTCAGGTCATGCACCTAACATCATCGCTGAAGCCCAGGCTGCGGGCCGCTCCTCCACGGGCCGCAGCTCCTCCACGGGCCGCAGCTCCTCCACGGGCCGCAGCTCCTCCACGGGCCGCAGTTCCTTCACGGGCCGCAGCTCCACACACCCCCCCACCCTGCCACACACCCAGTCCAGACTACTGCTGCCCTTGCCTTCGCCCCTCTCCACTTGCTCTGCAACATGGCAAGAACACAAAGCAGTCTGTGTCCATCTTCCTCTCTCTGTCAGACCTACCCCAGGTCAGCCAGCATCTGAGCTCTTCCTCTTCAGATTCTTGAAACCCCAGTTTTTCCCCAACTCAAGGAAAGTTAACTTTAAACCCCTTGATAGGATATTGTCCTTCCCTCCAGGAGGTTAGGTTAACAAACCAACAACAATTGTTTGCTTTAACAGGGGACAACAGCTGACAAAAAGCAATTCAGACTTGTGTTTTATATATGCTCAGATTGATAGAACTGATTTTCTCTTTAGGTGTTCAAAAACTAAAGCATCGAGCCTAGAACTAGAGAGATAACTGGACTAAAAAAACAGTCACTATTTTGGCTCTGAAGCTGCTAGGTCAGCGCAGACCCAGGACATGAGAGAATCTTTTCTACAGGATTCTACAACTTTCATGAGTCACCCAATCTCCTGAGCAGGGAGACCACAGCATTTCAGAGGACAGAGATGAACAAATGTACAGTGTGCCACAGGAGGGTGACTGAGAGAGAAATCCCCCATGGTCTCACAGAAAGTGACATAGTTAACCAATACTGTGACCCACTCTGGCAGCTGTCATTGACAGAGGAACTGGGAAGCTCTGTTCATGGCTCCAAAAGGAACGCCCACAGAGGCTCATCTGACCTCAACAGACAGCAAGAGGCCAATTTTGATCAACACAGATCTCATTTTCTTTCTTTCTTTCTTTTTTTTTTCGGAACCAGGGATTGAACTCAGGCCCTTGTGCTTGCCAGGGAAGTGCTT
>NDGM011053983.1:0-12978 GCA_002564305.1 Octomys mimax
GTCTCAGTATGTAGTACAGGCTGGCCTTCAGTTCACTTAGCCCAGGCTGGCCTCAAATTCATGGCAATCCTGGCTCAGCCTCCCAGGTAGTGGGGCTTTTTAGTAGTGTTGTGGTTTGAGGGATAATGATTTAACTTCAGTTGTGGTTAGTTGCTCATTTCCAGCTTGAAGATCTTTGGGCTTCATAACTGGGATTGTGCAAAACATTGTCCAAGTATGGCTTGTGTGGTACCCTCCTTTAAAGAACACCAAGTCATGTTACTGCTTGAGGGATGTATGTTTTTCTCTCCTGTACATTTTTTCATACTTTGAAACTTAGGACAGATCTCATAGAAAAAGAGAAGTTTTAGAATGCAATGACCTTTATCTCAAAAAGTTAACATTTAAGATAGATCTCATGTGGAGATGCTACAGCTGTAGTTTGGATTATGAAGCTGAAGATAAGGCATTTTTAGAAACTTACTTAAATTTTAGAATCAGAGCTAATTTGGTCCATTGTTTGTGTAGGTGAGAAACAGGCAAATTTGGTCCATTGTTTGTGTAGGTGAGAAACAGGCAAATTGTGCATATTTAGTGTATATCAGAGGGTTTAGAGTCCAATGGTGGTGAACCTTTCGCACTGGTGCTGCACCAAGCTGTTTGTGTATTGAGAGTTCTAAAGTGTTCGCCATCACTGGTTTAGACTGTTGAGTTTTAGCCTTAAAAATGATTTGCCCTTTGTTGTGTTGCATGGTGAACCAGGTGGAGCACTATCATTTATTCAGCATGCACCACCTTCTCTCTGGAGTCTGACTGTAGCAAGTTAAGCTCAAAAAGGGCAAATAGACACCCAAGGTCAGAGTACTGAGAAGCGGCCGAAGGATTCTTCAGGACCTTATCAGCTGAAAGCCCTCACCTGTTTGGTTGCTGCCTTTTATCTTCTAGATGTGGAGCTTGCTGAGGTCCCTGCCCTCAGCTAAACCTAATACCAAGAATACCTGTACTGTCAAGAGTAGGAGGTGTGCAGGGGCTAGTGAGTGTTACAGGGAGGCAGAGCCTCTCTCACATTTCTCTCATTGCAGTCTTTTCAGGAGTAGCTGTTGTTAAATAAGAATTGCATAAAATCATGATTTTGAACTAAAGCTGCTGCTGTTGACGAGGCTGAAAACAAAAATGGAGGCACTGGCACTAATGTTGCTCTTCAGCAAGCTGAAATTATCTGAGGAGCATAGAAAAGAACTCAGAATTAGAACAGTCACAGTTCCCTAAGGCCAATTTTAATTGGCTTAATAATGAAGTTCCCTAGGCTATAATCCTTACACAGAAATACTTGAAATAACCTGATAACTGATTGATCTTTTTTTCACTGTTCCCTCCTGACAAGGAACAAAACTTTGATTTTTTTTTTCTCTGTATTTAGGTCAGGGTCTACAGGGTCTCACTTCATAGATCCGGCCTGTAGACATTCTCCAGTTTTCAGCCTTCCAAGCGCTAGGATTACAGGCCCAGTGTCCATTGCCTCTCAGTGCTCCCCATGGGCAGTGCCAACACAGCAAGCAGGGGATTGAATCCCAGCCACTGTGCTCTGCCTAAGCAGGCGCTTTAGTCCTCTGAGCTATCAGACCAGCCCTGAGGAACAAAACTTTGAAATGGTCCACTTTGCTTTTTTGTATATTTCTGCTTTCTTTAGCCTTTTTCTGTCTGTAAAACCAAATTTCTTTTGCTCAGCCCATCAGAATATTCTGTTTTATAAAACAAAGTGTTGCCTACTTCTAGAAAATGAAGCTAGTTGAGATCTTTAAAGTATTGTAATTGTGTCCTTTGACGCTATCATTGCATCCATCTTTCCAGAGCAAGGTGAAGTCTGTAGTTAAGTTCCTAGTTCAGGATCTCAAGTGTACAAATATAGCCATATATCAGTTCTTTCAGGCTCCAGAGTAGATTGCATCCTTCATACCACACTGACTCTACCTGAAACAGTATAGTATTGTGTGAGCAACCTGGTTACCTCACGCAAGTCTCTTTGTTTAAAAGCCTGTGCAGCAGCTGCCTGAGTGATCTGTTGATTTCAAACCTGAAGGCTCCCTCCCCAAAGTGCTATTGGGCAAACATTTGCATAGCTTCTTCCTCAGGATCATGAATATGGCAGCTGACTGCCCTGTGACTGCTCCACAGGGAGGAAGAGGAGGAGCCAAATCCAGGGCAGCAGGGGCCAAGCACACCAGACTGGCCACAAAGACAGGTTATCTTAGTGGATGGCAAGTGGATTCTAAAGACTTACTCTAACAAGGCAATTGTTTTGAAAGATAACACATTTTAATTTGAAAAATGCAATAAATGTGAGGGAAATCAGTTTTGTGTCTTTATGATCTCATCCTGTGTCCTGCCCAAAGCTGCTAAGGGTAAAGAAACATCTATTCTGCCTTTGTCCTACTGTTGAAGGCAGCTCTGTGGTGCTTGTGATTGAATTAGGAAGACTTGTTTAAGGTGCTAGTGGCCTAGTCCACACTGTATGATCTTGAGTTTGTCTCCCATCTGTTCAGGGGTTTTTGGCATTGTGAAGTAATGTTCAAATTTGATTAAATTTTACATGATGGTGGGCTCTGGCATTCTTCACATGGGATGAGGGCCTAAGAGTGGGAAATGGGCAGGCACAAACTGAAAGACGACTAAGCAAGCCTGACTTGCCTGGCTGACTTGAGTGCCATGTGGAGTAACTATAGTAAGGAGGTGACCTTTGGTCCTCACAGTTCTTTTTCCCATGTGGTCAGGTGCTTTTCATAGTCCCTCTGATGGGTACGTAGCACCTAGTGTTGCTTATAGTTCCAAAAGGGAGCAGCAAGTGACTTCAGCTGATACTTTCAGGATTAAGGAAATCTCCCCAGAGGCTCAAATCCACTTTCTGGAGCCCTTGTTATGGGCCTTGTGGAGAAACAGACTGAGGTAAAGGAACTCAAAAAGGGAAGTTGGAAAGTTTCTCAACTCAGAGTTTCTTGTAGGAACTCTACAGTTCCTGTATCTGAATCTTTGACCAGCTGGTGGAAGGAAAGCCTGCAAGGCCTTGTCTTCCAAGAACCCCTCTCTGCAAGTGGGACCCACACCACCTTTCCTGTAAGCCCTTTCCACTACATGTGTCAAAGCCAGCCCCAGTTTCCTTCTTGGCATGTACGCAGCCAGCATCCTTTTGAAGAGTCTCTTGAGGTACAGAGCTGGCTTCTTTGTAGTCATTGCCTTAAGACTGTTACAAAGTATTTTATTATTGCCTGAATGTCTCCTGTAACCCATTCACCCCTTGGCCTAAATCATTTAT
Source organism: Octomys mimax (assembly GCA_002564305.1). NCBI lineage: Eukaryota > Metazoa > Chordata > Mammalia > Rodentia > Octodontidae > Octomys > Octomys mimax. The sequence goes on from NDGM011053983.1 coordinate 3,290, forward strand.
TCTGTAGGTACTTGAAAGTGGTAATCATATCCTCCCAGAGACTCTTATCTAGGCCAAGCAGCCTTCCTTCCTGGGAAAGTGTTTCGTGTTTTGGGGACCTGTTCGCCTTTTCCAAATGCCTCCTTTTAAAGTGTGTTACCCAGAAATAAATTTCAAATTTAATCCAGTAATAGTGGAATAGATTAGTTCTGCATCAAGTTCAATACCATGGGTGCACTTGGGGGGCCTGAGGCACAAAGATTTTTTCTGTGAGTTCAAGGCCAGTCTGGGCTTAAAACACATATATTATGCAGGGTGTGGTGGCATCCACCTATAAATCCTAACTATGGGGTCTGAAGCAGGAGGATCACAAGTCTGTGGCCAGCCTTAGCAATTTAGTGAGGGCTTGTCTCAAAGTAGGAAACAAAAAGAGCTGCTGAAGATACAGCTTAACACTGCTGAGGTTGAATCCTTTTAAAAAATAATTCCTCTAAGATGTACCAGCAATGTAGAGTTGCTTTGGAATCTTTGTCCCATGCTCATGTTTTCTCTGACTTTAACAGCTCATCCAGATAAGCAGAGAAAACAGTCGAGCAGGTAGGCAAGACAGAAATGAACCTCAGAAAACCTGACACCTAGGACCCTGTGCACACACTAGGCTGCAGTGATCAGTGTTTCCTTTTTCTGAGTGTTTAGAAACGGTCTCCTGATTGTCGACCCTTCCGTCTATCTCAGTACATCATTTGTGCTTTCCATTCCTGTTTCTTGTCTCTCCCAACCTCCAACCTATTAGAGAGCCCTTAGTATTTGCCACACCAGTTTCTACAATTACCTTTTTTATATCCAGATATATTGAAAATATTGCTATTTTTTGTGGTGCTAGGGGTTGAACCCAAGGCTTTATCCATGTTAGGCAAGTGCTCCACTGCAGAGCTATGTGTCCCAGGCCCTTTTTTTTTATTTTGAGATAAGGTCTTGTTAAGTTTCCCAGGCTGGCTTCAAACTTGGAATCTTCTTGTCTCAGCCTCCTAAGTAGCCATATGAAATTTATCAGATTTATCTTCTTAAAAAGAATCTGTCTAGCTGTAGAGTCGTTCTTAAATTGTTCCTAAATTAATTAAATCCATATACATTTAGGTGAATGCTAGTTCTAAACTGTATTCTGAATTCTCAAATTATTGGTTATCACTGTAGTTTCAAAATAACTATGGATGCTGCCATACATTTTAGCTTTAAGTCTGCTGAGGAACATTCATGTGTTTTAAGTAGAAACCTGTGTTTATGATGATTGTGCTTAGGACCTCATACATGTTCAGGTGGGTGGTGTTTTTGCTGCTCTCAGCCACATCTGCAGCCTAGGGACTTAATGTGCTGATTAGTGTTCTTTTTAACTTTTTGGAAAATATGTCCAGTTGATTTGAGACTATTAGGTTTTATTTCATCACAAGGAAATGTCACTAAAGTAGACTTAGAATATTTTTGTAGCAGAGGGAGAGAGAAGAGGTAGAGTGGCTTACATATCCTTCTGGGTCTTGTGTTAGAGGAATCTAAGTATTGGAAACTGGTTGCAAGGAGCATTTGATGATTAAAATGTAGGTTTTGGTTGTAATGATAGTACTAACTGGAGTTTTTTCTCTTTATGCTTTTAAAGGAACAGTGAGCAAAATGAACACCACCCAAGATCAGAGCAGCTGCACCAGTATCAGAGAACCCCTGCTGAGGTGTAGCGATGCACGGAGGGACTTGGAGCTTGCTATCAATGGAGTTCTCCGGGCTGAACAGCAAATCAAAGACAACTTGCGAGAGGTGGGATATACATTCTTTCTTTGGACTCTGAACAAAGCTAGTCCTGAAAGTTTCAGTGCCAGCCAGAAAGTCTCTCCCTATGCCATGTGGTTTCTACTTAATCCTAGTTACCTGTCTGGAGTGTTGGTTCTAGGGCAAAATAAACCAGGTGTGATGAAGCCTGGAGAACACTTTGCCACTCCAGAGACCTACATTCAGTATGTATTTTGATTGGTCCTCTGCCTAGCCCATGTGGTGGGCACTGTTATTACTGAAAGATATCAGAGGGTATGAGCAGTCTCCTGCTCAGCTACATCCACTGGATGTCTGAGCAGTGGTCCTTCACTCTGCCCCTGCCTTTGCTGGGTTTTTCAATCTGCGAGCCAAAATAAAATAGGTTTATTACAGTAGTATTCTATTAGTTAATGTGTCAAGTGGTAGTGCTTGACTTTGTTGTACAGAAAAAATGTTCTTTTATTTTTTGAGACAGGGTGTCACTGTGTAGTTCAGGCTATTGGTTGGTTGAATTCTCAGGCATGTTGTATGGCTGTTTTGATTTTTTTTCCCCCTTTGGATTTTTGTATTTATCCTTTATGTGATTCACTGTTTACACTCTCAGAAACATTGTTTAGTCTGTCTACCCTAACAGAGTTCTAGCTGTCGACATCCTTAACAAGTCAGCCTACTGCAAGTGGATATCTCATGGTCAGCTATTGGGTTAATCCTATTTTTCCCATGATGATCTTGCAAGACCATATATTCTGAATCTGTTTGGAAAACTGAGGGGTGCCATATCTTTCAGCATATCTTTGTTTTTTTGGTGGGCTTTTGGGTTCTGGGTTTTATTTTTGTAGTTATGTTAGTGTGCCTAGATTAACCTGATTTTTCTTAGGAGTGTGGAAGGTGGACTTTAGAGATTAAGTATACCTCTATGGCTGAGAGTCTTAAGCTGAATTCTTAAACAAGGCTCTGAAAGTCTGTGAGTGGGCTTTTGGACTTAAACTCTGAAATTATAGGCAAAATTTACAGCATATACATTTTCCTGGCAAGACACTCTGTAAATGTCATGTAATCAGAAGGATTTCTGACTGACAGACACTTAAGAACATTGCCATTTTACGTCATTTTTGAGTGAAAGCACAGGTGAAGCTAACACGTGTGTCCACCAGGTGAAAGCCCAGATTCACAGCTGCATAAGCCGTCACCTAGAATGCCTCCGGAGCCGCGAGGTGTGGCTATACGAGCAAGTGGACCTCATCCATCAGCTGAAAGAGGAGACACTGCAGCAGCAGGCGCAGCAGCTGTACTGGGTAAGGAGACTGTGTGTCTAGACTTGGTTCGAATATGACATTCCCCAGAGAATATTTTGCCGGTAATGCAGCATTAATTTAAGTCCCATAAAAATTTAGTTTCAAATGCTTTAAGTTGAGCATACCTGGTGCTTTTAATGTCATTATAAACTATCTGGTTTCATTTTCTTGTAGCTCTTGGGCCAGTTCAATTGTCTTATTCATCAACTGGAGTGCACCCAAAGCAAAGATCTAGCCAATCAAATCTCTGTGTGCCTGGAGAGGTAAAAATCCTTTTTGCTAGTTTTGACTTTTTGCCTTTGGCATAATGAAAGAAAGTCAGTTTTGTAACTTACTGCATGTACTAGGATTTAACTTTCCATGGTAAGATTATCTTGCTTTAGATATTTACAATTACTGCTAAATCATTAAGCCATCTACTTTTGGTTGAGTTTTTTAGAAAAGTGCAGTAATTTGAACTGTTGCAGTTTCGTTGCAAATAGAATCCTAGGAGGAATTAAGTTCGTGAACCTAAGTGCCACTGTAACTCAACCTGGCTTTTGTTTTAGAAGCAGCTACCATAGTCTTTGAAAACATACATTCTGTTTTGTTTCCCTAGACTGGGAAGTTTGACCCTTAAGCCTGAAGATTCTACTGTCCTACTCTTTGAAGCTGACACAACTGCTCTGCGCCAGACCATCACCACATTTGGGTCCCTTAAGACAATTGTAAGTAATGCAGATCTCAGGCGCTTCCTTGTGTACTCACCCTTGTTAGGGCCTTCTAGTGGCTCTTGTTACTGTGAATTGTGGCTTTCTCGAGGCATAAGCTTGAGGAGCTTCCTGTTTTGATTGGTGTTATAATAATTATGTGGTAGGGAACTCTCAGATACAACAATTTGTTTGTAGAGCTTTGAATTTATTGTAAGTATTCCAGGGAAATAGTAATGCTTTACTTTATACATCTTAAGTTTAGTTTCACCTTTTTTTTTGGTAGGAAGGCTTAACATGAGTAACACTAAAATTGTCTTTATTTTATAGCAAATCCCTGAGCACTTGATGGCTCATGCTAGTTCAGCAAGCCTTGGGCCCTTCCTAGAGAAAAGAGGTCACATTCCAATGCCAGAGCAGGTAAGATGCCATTTTGTTTCTGGTAACTGAGGTATTTCTTGAGTTATATGTTCTTAAGAGTTTTGACCAAATAACTTTTCCTGCTATTTGGGAAAAGCCTGTGCTAATTGAATTCTTTTTTTGCATTATTGAATGTCGAATTGTTTTGCCTTTAAAAAAGAGAAAGCAGTTATTAATTAGTTCATAGTAGGGCCAGCCAAATAGTTCAGAGGATTAAAGCACCTGCAAGCAGGTACAAGGGCCACGGATTTGATCCCAGGCCTGCTATGCCAGCCCCACCCTTGGGGCACACTGAGATGGCCATTGAAACTGGGTGTGGTGATGTGCACCTGTAATTCCAGCTCTTGGGAGGCTGTAAACAGGCAATCACTACGAGTCCGATCTAGTAGTGAGACCCTGAACACCTTGTAGACCCTTCCCTAAAATAAAAAAAATTTAAAAAAAAATTAGTTCATAGTAAATTATCATTAGTTGTCACTGGTTTAGGTTCTGTTTTAGGGATTCTTTCTAATTCATAGAGGTGACTTGTTTGTAAAGGCTGATCCAAGACATTTGAGATAAACCTAGAGAGCTGCTGTATTCCTTATTTTAGAACTGGAAATTGAGGTTTGGGGAGGACCAACACCTTCCTCAGGGCAGGAGACCCATGGCAGAGAGCTCAGGTGAACTTCCTCCTGCCCTTGATCATGCCTTGTTAAACAGCAGAGTTTTCTGTATGAGCAGCAGAAGTTGGCGCCCAGCAGCACAGCTGTACCTCTCAGTGAGTGGCTGCTTGGAAGCAAACCTGCCAGCAGTCGCCAAGCTCCTTTCATGCCCAGCACCAACCCGCAGGACTGGCTGAGCCACAAGTGGAGCTTGGAGAACAGCCAGGTATGTTGCCACCCTCGTGGATTCTGAGTTCTGTGTAGTAGTCCGGGGAGTTGAGGACTAACTAGTAGTTTGTCTTTACTTGTTGATAATCTAGAAATGTGTTTTTTCATTGATCACGGAAACATCATTTTTTAATATCTTTTTACTATGGAAAGTTTTAAAAATAGGTTTTTTCCTGAAATATAACATGAATATGTTTCACTAATTTCTGTAAAATCCACTGTATCTAATTCATCAATTGGCCAGAATTTATATTCTCATTTTTCTGGATATAAGTGAAGTTGTGCTAAACATTTAAGATTACTTGTGCAATTCTTAATCTGTTTTTTCCATTCTCAGAGGACAGTTCTGCCTACCCTTTAACACTTGTGATACATGTTTCCAGGAAGTTGGAAACAGTTGATATTCCCAGCAGCAGATTTGCTGTCCTCACTTCATGAACCCTTTTTGATCAAAATGCCACGATTATTTACTTTTTATATTCTTCAGGTTTTTAAAACTACAGAACATCACATACATATTTTAATTACATAAACAGAAATCCCTTGCCTCTTGCTTTACACTTATATTTAGAAATATTGGGCTAGACAGTAAATACAGACAGAAGCCCCAAGCACTCATTATTCTGGCAAACAAATGTTGTGTATTTCCCACTAGACATCTGCTAGAGCCTACGGTGTCTTCAGTGATGTGTGGGGCAACCTAAAGGGCTTGGAAAACTGGCTGCTTAAGAGTCATCAACAAGAAGTTCCTGGAAGATCAAGTTCCCCAAAATGTAAGAGTCAGTCTACCAGCAGTTCCCTCTCCATCGAAGTTGAGAAGACTTGCAATCTAGAGAGCCTTGATCAAGATGACATGGGGCTGTCTGATTGGCTGGTGACTCCCCAGGAGCCCTGTAAGCTAGAGAAACCTGAGAATGGCAGCCATGAAGCCAGTGAGAAGATCAAGCACCTGTTCTCAGTATTCCAGGAGCCCTACAGCGTGAGTGACTGGCTTGCCCAGCCTGCCTCCTGTACCAACTGTCAGGGCAACCAGCCCAAAGGTGTAGAAATTGAAAACCTGGGCAATCTGAAGTGCCTGAATGACCACTTGGAAGCCAAGAAACCACTGTCACTGTCCTCTCCTAGCATGATTACTGAAGATTGGCTTATCCAGAATCATCAGGAACCATACAAAGTTGAGGAAGTATGCAAAGCTAACGAACCCTGCACAAGTTTTGCAGAGTGTGTATGTGATGAGAACTGTGAGAAGGAAGCTCTGTGCCGATGGCTTCTGAAGAAAGAAGGAAAGGATAAAAATGGGATGTCTGTGGAAGCCAAATCTGAGTTTGAGAATCACAAAGAATTCCTCGATACATGGCTCTGTCCTTCCAGAAAAGATGTAACAGAACAAGCTAAGGCACCAAAGTCATTCAGTCCCTCCAGAATTGCAGATTCCTTCCAGGCCCTCAGAAACAGTTCCTTGTCAGAGTGGCTCATCAAATCCTCATGCAAAGAAGGGAGCCCCAAGATAGTGCCAAGTACTGAGGACAGGGCTGGCAAACAAAAGCTTAAAAACCCCATGACCACTTCCTGGTGCTCCTTTAACACTGCTGACTGGGTCTTGCCTGGGAAGAAGGTGGGAAGCCTCAGCCAGTCCTCTGGAGACAAGTGGCTCCTTCGAAAGAAAGCCCAGGTAAGCAGACATCCACAATTGCCCAGTTTTGAGTTTTACATTCTAAATCCCAAACCTTGCAGTAGGCCCAGATCCTGAGACATGTTAAGATTTTGTTCAAATATCAATTTTGGTGCCATCTTAGGCAACAGGAGGATTTATAATTATTCAAGTTGAATTACTTGTGTGCATCCCTAGTCCCAAAGCCCCATCCTACAGGAAAAAAAAAAAAAAAAAAATCCAGCTTGTTTTATTGCTACTTATAAAAAAGACTCGGTAGAAATAGCAGTTGACACCTCTGTTCTTGGTTATTAGAAATGGCAAATGTTTACATTATTCTTTATAGATATTATCTGGAGTTAAGTCAGTGTTGTGCCAGCTGGTTGTCATGAAGCAATCTACCTTTTTTTTGCAGGAAGTATTTCTTAATTCACCCCTACAAGAGGAACATAACTTTCCTGCAGACCGTTATGGCCTCCCAGCTGTTTGTGATCTCTTTGCTTGTATGCAGCTTAAAGTTGATAAAGAAAAGTGGTTGTATCGAACTCCTTTACAGGTGGGTACCTACTAGAAGTGCAAATGCTAGAGCTGACCTTATATACAAATTCACATATCCACTGAGCTATACTCCTGTTAGCTGTGATGGGGAGTATAAGCTCCAAAAAAATACTGTGTATTTGAACTTGCTCTGTAACCAGGCATACTGGGAGCGACCTTCCAAGATGTAATGAATTTTCATCACAAGTTTTTGTACCCTTGTGAATTCTAGTAGTTTCATTGTTGAAGGTAAAAGGAATTTGCTTTTCTTCTCTAGTAAGGTGATTTCTCATCTTTGGGCTTGCGCTTCTTTACAGATGTGAAGAACCAAGAAGCAGACTCCAACTCCAGAGCTTGTTTGCAGATGTCTCACATCCATGAGCTGTGGCTGCCTCACCATTGTGTTCCTAGATCTGACCAGTCAGCTTAGTTCCTTTCCTGCCCGAGTTTGAACTAGCCAAGCGATCTCATCGAATTATAAGCCACTTTGTTACAGAAAGAGGCTGTTCGTTGATGCCAAGGTGAATCAGTTCTCCTTGTGGAAGTATGAATTCCCACACGCACGAGAAAGGTGGTGTCAAGGCTCCTGAGATTGGGTTGTTAATGAACTCATAAATACCATCATCGCCAAAGTAAACTACCTGTGTTTGACATCCTTCAAGCTAGTGAACTCCCAAGACCTTGCATTACCTTTTACATGCTTCTCTTTCTGAGATTTTTCTTGGGCTTAGTGATCTGAAATGATTATTGTTTAGTTAATATACAGCCCATTGCACACAAAAATGAGCCCTGCCAATATGGTCTTATTTTTTTCCTTAACAAAATGTGTATTAGTAATTTTGGCTATGTGTGACATTAATTATCAAACATTTTATAGTCAACACAAACATTTTTTTTTAATTTGGAAGAAATTTAGGAACTGCAAATTTTGCCTTTATTCCTTTCTGTTGCTAAATGAGGGAGGCCATTGGAGGACGCTACTAGTAGAGGAACATTTTCATGTTTGTCCCAGCCTGTTTTCTATTATTCTACACATGTACAGGCTCTAAGGAGTCCCAGCTGGAAATGTAGTACTTGAACTATTTGCCACTTTAGGGATTTCTGGTGCATCCTGTGTAAATGAAACCTGAGCTTAACACCTGGTGCTTTTGACTAGGGGTGGTCAATGTCCTATCCATACAAACACAGCATTTCTGTACCTTCAAAAGTACAGTGCAGTGGCATTTTACTGGACAAGTGGTTTCAACATTTGTGCCTTGGGGTGCATACTGAAGTTTTATGATGAAACCATCAGTTGTTTTCTCAATATCCTTAAATTCATGTTAAAACATTTTCTGTAGGAGATAAGAGTTGTTTCACAATTCTGAGATCTTTCAAAACTACTAAGCCTTTTAACTGCCTGTGTTACTGGAAATACTTAAGAGGGGAAACATCAGTCTCACAGTGACACTGTACAGCTACTCCACAATCCTTTGAACCTTCACAGCTGAAAAGAGCCTCTCATTTTGTAATCCTCCCAAATATCACTTGAGAATTACAATAAAGGTGATGGGTAAAAACAACTTACAGATCCTTATAATCTTTGTTGCAGGAAACTCATTTCATTTTTGAGATCCAGCACACCATCAAAATGTAATTTACATTAATGACTATGGTAATTAGTATGTGAAATATTCTTATGCACTGATGCATTTTATACTTCCTTCCATTAAAAGCATAACAGCCACACAACAGTTGTTACATGTGTATTTGTACAAGTAGATTTTTAAAAGTTATGTAACTGGGATATACTTGGTTAGAAATTTTAAACATATGGTGCATTTACTATAATTAGCCAAGAATAAGTATACTACTGCTTCCATTTTTAGCTTTTGCCTGAAAAGTCCATGTCTGCTTTTAAGCTAGACTGACTGACCAACTGGAGCTCAGTGTTTTGCCGCAGGTTTCCTTTTATTGTCTCCAAGAAAGCCCCAGTTTACTTTCCCAATCACATACAGTGGTGGTTTATATTAAGTATATGTGTAACCTGCAGTGCTATTATGTTTGATTGATTTCATTTTAGGAATCAAAACACAGACGCAAAGTAAGTATTTTGCCCTCATTTCCCTTAGCTTTCCCAATGTTTCCTGGGAAATGTCTAATCCTAAGCAGTCCCAACAAAGAGGTTACTGCCCACAGAATGAGAATGGGGTGAGGTCCTAGGCATTTCCAATACACTACTCTTAAGTTGAAGTTAGAGTAACTTGAAGTTCCCTCAAGTGTTTTTTGCAAGCTCCATAGGGAAAAATCCTACCACCACCCACGGCTGTTCATTTTATTTAAAAAAAAAAGCCTAGAGTAACTTTTTGTTTTCAAATTGAGACACCAACATACATTTACAGTGGAGGTAGGACTTTGGTTCTATTTTCACCCTTTATTTAAAGTACAGGGCAATATTACAGTTTTA
>NDGM011053997.1:0-11772 GCA_002564305.1 Octomys mimax
AAAAAAAAAAAAAAAAAAAGACTCAATTAGGGCAGGTCCCTGGGTCCCCAAGGGAGTTGACAGACTCTGTCTGTAGTGAAGTGGAAACATTTGAGTGTCTCTGAGGCCTTCATGTAGTCACTCATTCAGTGGGCAACTGTACCTGGTGATGTCCAGGGTTCTAAGAGATGATACATGGTAACATGGCAAAGGAGAGCCCCAAGAGGGTTTGATGGCCTGTGGCATGAGGGGTGCGGCTGGACAGAGGTGCACTCACCTGACTTCCAAGTGGCAAACCCACTGCAGGGTGGACAGGCACTGGGTCAAACAGAACACAGCATCCAGGGATAAGTCATTCTCACTGAGGCTGGAGATCACAGGGGTGACACTGATGGAGGCACCCAGCACCCAGGCACACCTTGTGTCAGAGCACTGGGCAGGTGGGACTGTCTCTGATTCACAAGATGGGACCACTGAGCTCCAGGTAGTTGGAGAGCAGCCTCCCAACTTCACAGTGGAACCAGGAAACAGGCCAGACACAGGCTGGGTTGGCTCAAGGTGACTGGCCACATTGGTGACAGAGCCCAGTGGTTCCCTTGGTCTGTCTCCCCACCTGATAAAAGAGGTAGTCCCAGTGCAAAATGGAAACATGAGCCTCTGTTTGAAAGCAGGGACAAACTTTCCCTTCTTTCCTGGTCCCTGAGCCAATATGTCTCTGGGATTCCTATTTGCCATTTAAATTCTCTCCTTAAGCCCAGGGCCTTGCAGAACTGGCTCAGCCAGCACCTGCATGCTCAGAAGGCCACGTGGGGGTGGGGGAGCCTGTAAGCTCAATCTGCATGGCTGTCCCTCCCAGTCAAGTGCAGGCCCCAAGCAGGGTAAGAGGTGACACCCTCTCCTCATCTGCTTCCTGGGGACACTGTCTGAGCAGGAAGAACCTGAGGATGCAGCACTTATTCCACAAACAGTGACCACACCTACAGCTATCCCTTAGACAGATCCTAGGTTTAGAGAGGCAACAACTTGCCCAAGGTCACATGGTAAATAAGGTAGCAGAGCTGGCCTGAAATCTAGGACCTCTGACCTCTTACCAGGGTTCCTCATGCTTTGGCCCAAAAAACCTTGGGAGGAGAAGGAAGCTGCAGGAGCCAAGAATACCTGGGATCTTTTAGGACTCAGGAACCCTGGTCTGCTGCTGGCAAGGTCTGGGGTGCCTGAGCTCCTTCCATGGCCTCCCTCCCATGCTGAACAACTCCCCACTCTTCTCCAGGTACGCAGGACCCTCGGCAGCCTTGCACACCTGTCTGGGTATCCTCTACCCTTAAAGCCTCCCTGAGACTCCAACCCAAGGCCCATCAAACAACCCTGCCTGGAGCCTGAAAGCCAGAAGGCCACCAATCACCTACTACGTCCCCAGGCTTCCACAGTGCTTCCCATAATGCCCTATGCTCCCCTAACACGGGCCAGATAGCTCTACTGTGGGAGCCTTGCAGAGAGAGAAGCAGCCTGGTCAGTGAAAGCTGAAGCGGGATCACCGAGCCACGAGGCCGGAGTCCGTGAGCTGTGGCTTGTTCTAATCTGAGCAGGCAGTTGCTGCCCTTGATGGAGCTGTCACCTGCCTCAGTCAGAGAGTGGGCCCAGGGATAAGTAGGTATCTTCTCATGGCCTCTGTAGTGTAACCCTGGGAGGACAAGGGGACGGAGAGTGCTCCCTCTCATCCTGCAGAAGACAGCCCCAGGGGCTTTGCCAGGTGGCTACTCACTTCAAGGACTGCAGGGCCCCCAGCCCTGGGAGCAGCTGGGTCAGCAGCGCGGCCCCTTCATCCCTTAGAGCGTTGCCCGAGAAGCTGAAATGGAGAGGGAAGGTCAGCAGAGGCCAAGTGCGCTCGGCAGCAGCGCAGTTCCAGTTCCTTTGCCTTGGCCTTCCTGGTTTCTCCTGAGGCCAGGACACAGCATGGGCCACCCAAACAGGGCTTGCCCTGTCCCACACAGGTGGCTGGAAGCCCTCTGGGCTCCTGTGCAAAATTCATGGATTCTCAGGGGACCAGTGTGGGCTTCAGAGGGTAGAGACATATATTTGAGGAGAGAATCATTCACGATTCTCTGACTTCAGGAAAGAAAGAACCCTGAGCTAATTTCTAAAAATCAAATAGAATTCTAGCACTCTGGTAGGCTGAGGGAGTAGGATTGAAAGTTTGAGCCCAGCCTGGTTAACTTAGACCAGGCTGGGCTCAAACTTTCAATCCTACTCCCTTTTTCAGAATAAAAAAGGGCTGAGGATATAGCTCAGCACGAAGGCCTTGGATTCAATCTCCACAAAAATACCAAAGAACCCCAGAGGGAAACATGGAGGAACTTTGATCACCCCCACATGCTGCCTTCCACTGTGTAGACACTCACTCGAGGTGACCAAGGCGGGTGAGGTGGCAGTTGCCTTCCAGAGCTTTACAGAGCTTCTCTAGGTGCTTGGCCTGGAAGCCGCAGCGTGTCAGCCTGCAGAAAGGCAGATCCACGGCTCAGCACCACCTGCTCACTGCACAGAGGTGACAGTCACCTGTCACCCCAGACCTAATGAGCTGGGCTTCCAGGGAAAGAGGGACCTTGGAATGTCTGACATTCAGACAGACAGACAGACAGACAGCAGACAAGGAGGGGTCAAAGTACACATCTATGAGATGCCACATACAGGCAGAGGGAGTCAGAGACGAGAGGCAGGAAGCCAGACAAGAAGAATAAGGGCAACAGAGAGAAAATCTATGAAAGACATGAGGAATGTGACAGAGCTAGAGGGACAGAATGAGAAGAGGGGAGGATTGAGGGTGGGAAGCCTGTAGGGACCAGGCTGCGCCTCGGTGAGGCCCCAGGTGAGAACAACAGGGTTACCCTCCTCTATTTCAGTGTCCCCTCCACCCTACTAATGCTGTGGCTTAGGGAGCCAAGGGAAGGTGACCAGAGGGGCTGACCTTCCTGGGGTGAGCTACACGGAAAGGAGCACACAGCTCCTGGACATGGCAGGGCATGGTGACCCTAAGGAACATGTGGACTTGGGACTTGAGGCTTGGGGACAAGCAAGGAAGGAAGCCAGAAGCCCACATGCCAGGCCAGCATGGTACCTGATCCCTCGGGGTGGCTCAGAGGCTGTCAAGGATGTGAGGTTGTCGAGAAAAGCAGGCCTGTAGGGACACACATGAAGGCCCTCCGGCAGGTGTCTCAGCCACTGTCCCCAAAGTCCATCCCCAGATCACCTGCCACCAGGCAACCACTCCTCAGCCTGGAGTCAGTGCAATCTTGGTTCCCACTTGGCCTGGTGTGTGATGGGACAAGTCACCCCACCCCACAGTGGGGGTGATACGCACGTGAATTGTCTTAGTTCAGTGTTTGGTGCACACACAGAAAATGCTCCGTTATCCTTGGCTTCTGTTACCATTAATTTCATCATCACCACGGACATCAGGTGGTCAACCCCACCCCCAGCCAGACCTTGGAAGTCCAGACCCCACAGAGGTGATTTGGGAGGACATCAAGGAGCAAAGACCTGCATCTCTGCCCAAGTGCTGGGCTGGGACAATCCAGGAGGTGATTCTGGGGGAGGCAAACACCCCCTAAAGTGTCCAAGGGGAGCCAAAAGTTCTGACCAACAGCAGGGCTCCAGCCCAGGAAATCTTCCCAGTTAGACTGCAGGCCTCCGTCTCCCCAGTATCATTCCCTGGCAATCCCAGCCCCACCCCAGCATGTCATCTGGGGGCCACTCTGCTCACTTCCTACCCAATCAGGAATTCATCAAGTTCTCCAAGTCATCCTCACTGTTCAGCTGTGAGGTCAGGGAGGCTGTGAGCCAGCAAGGATGGGGACACTACCTTTCCTGGGTCCCCTGCTGCTCCTCCGTCTCCTGGGCAAACGTGAAGACCACTGTTTTCTGCAGTAGGCTGTGGAGAGAAGAGAAGTTCCAAGCAGGTTACTGTCCCTGCTGCTCTGTGCCCTGGTTTGGTCCTGGGGCTGAAGGACTCCTCGGAAGCCAACCCCTGTCCCCAGCCTTCCAGCTCGCTACTTCCTCTGATTTTCTTCTGATTTCCTCTGAGGTTTCAAGAACTGAGGTCTTTTGGCCACAGATTTCATAAGTGCATCTATTGCCATAATAGCTCTCGATTTGAGGCAAGTCTGTGGAAAGCAGATTAACTACTGCCTTTTCCCTGGTTTGGGCCTCAGATGGAGACCCTCCTGCCTCTGCCACCAGTCTTCTCTTAGGCTTCCAGCCTTCTGCGCTTGGGGTACTGGCCTTCATGTAGCTGGAGTATGATGTGGGGTTGAAAAAATATGACAAATGTTTAAAATTTTTTAAAAATTATTACAGTAAAAGGTATTGCCATGAATCCCCTGAAGTTATTCTCCTTTACTTCAAACACATGTATCCCATCACTCTTGCCAGTTTCTGAAGTGGTTCCAGCAGTCCTCTTACGTGAGCGTTTTCAGTTGTGATGTTGTGGCTTCTTTGATGTTCTGAACAATTCAGAATGATTATATAGTCATTTTTTACTTTGGGGAAGAGCCAGAGTGCCCTGGGGTCAGGTCTGCTGGCACAGGTGGACGACGACACAGTGCAATGCTTTCGCAAGTCTGCTTTTCCACTGGACAGTTGCGGCAGTTGAGTTCTGTGTGTATATGTTCATTCCTCCCAGGGACATTCATGAAGGACGACTTCCAGAACTGCTTTCAGAATGTGGCAAGAATGATGGGATCAGTGTGTGGGAAACAGGAGGAGTACTTTGTGGAGAATTCAGGGCAATATGTCTTCCATTGTCCTACTTTTAAAAATGTAAATGGTTAGGATAGATATATAGCTATATTCTCTTAATTCAAGGAATAAATAGATTTGTTCTAATAATGTTTGTAAATAGGATATCATATCTTCATCTTTACAACAAATAGCCACTAGGAAGGCAGTATGCAATGTGTTAATTATTGGAACTGTCCTACCAATTTGATTTGAAACTGTCTCATTGCTATTTATTTCTCAATAAAATTATGGGAAAAAATAAATAAAAATGTAAACATTCACCATGGAGCTTGATAGGCCCACATAGATTGATCTTAACCTTTTGGAGTGGCCTCTGCAAATCTCTAGCTTTTTAACACAACTACTCTTTTTCTTTAAAAATGGCACTTGACAGATTCTCTTTTAAATTTTTCTTTTACAGCTCTCAAGAAACAGGAAGTTAGGGCGGCAAGTTATAATTATTAATAATTGATCATTGTTGAAGGGAACAGATCTTACAGTTCCATCTATCTCTGAGTATGTCTGAAAATGTTTACTATACAATAGTTATCCAAACTTTTCTCTTTAGTTAACATGCCATAGTGAACTTTTCACATTAAAAGCATGTGTAGGTTGTCATCTTTTTATGGTTCCATGGTTACTTTTCTCTGAAAGAAACTTAGCTTATTTTGCTAATCTCCTACTGTCAAAGGCACACAGTATTTGCATTTTCTTTCCTGTTGTAACCAGCCTGGGTGAGCAGCCCTGTGGCTACACGTGCTCACACTATCACAGTGGCTTAGGTAGGTTAAGTTCCTAGAAATGAATGGTGTGTCATGAGGGTCTTTTCTGAATCTTCATGTAAAGTGAACTGACATCTCTAATCTACCTCACTTTTGAGGCCAGTTTCTCCTCCTCTGAGGTGTGTAAAGCAGGGATCTCCTCTAAGTAGGGGCCTTCCCACACAAGGGGCACTGCATAGACATCCATTCACACTCGTCCCCAGCTCCTCATACTAGACAGTGAGACTCAGAGAAATGAAGTTGGGCTCCACCCTAGGTGGGGCCTCTTGGTCACCCATGCATGTGCTGTTGCTTTCAGGAGAAACCAATAAGTAGCCAGGGGAAGCTGAGTGGAACTGGTCCCCAGCCTGGCCCCAGGGAGATCTGGCAGACCAAGGATACTACAAAGTTTGTCCCAGCACAGGCAGAGCTGGAGGCTTGAACCTTCTGCTCAGCAGCAGCAGCTCCTGGGTGTAACCCATCAAGTGTCTGGCTCCTGCTAGTCCCAGGAGTTCTCCTGAGGAGCCGGTGCTCATAATAGGATGGGGACTGGGCAGGGTGCCAGCAATATTTTCTAGAGGTGTGTCCCTAAGCCTGGGGCCAGAAAGCACTTCTAGGACTTTGGAGGGGATGGAGCGAGAGCCCGGGGCTCTAGGTTGGGGTGGGAATCATTGGGTCCCCAAGCACCCACCTGATGTGCAGCTCAGTCAGGCTCCTGCACGTGTTCATAGCCCTTAGCACTTGGGGCACCCCATCTGTAGAGAGCGCGTTGTTGCTGAGGCTGGGGAGAGGGGGGAGGGGTCATCAGTAGGCTCCTGTCCTTCCTCCAGGCTCAACAGCTTCCTGGCTGACACTCCTGCGACTCCCAGAGACTCCTGGCCCATGTGGCTGAGCTAAGAGGCACATGATCCCTCCCCCAATCAAGTTCTCCTGCGTGAGCTGTAAGAACAGACAGCCCCACCCCGCGCACCTGAGCCTCAGTTTACTGTAAAATAACCACCAACTTTTGAGCACTGATGGATTAGCCTGCGTACTACAGACTTTGTATATGTGTAGCCCATGTATCCCATTTTACAAATGAAGAAACTGAGACTGCAAGACATTCCATTCCATTTCCAGACCCATAAAGCTAAGTGACAGAGACGAAGCCAAGACTCCAAATTTGCACCACCTCAGTGCTCCCCTAGTCCAACCCAAATATGATCCTAACAGCCCAACACACCCCATCCAAACACCACCCCGGCCTCCCCTCCCCAAAGAACTGCAACATACCTGGCCCGGCAGTCCAACGCCCCTCATTTCCATCTTGGCACCCAACATCCACTCTTTCACCCCCAAACTGTACCCCCACCTAACATACCACTTCCTGTTTCAATGTGTGACTCTAACACCCCCACCCATGCACCCCACACCTCAGTTCTGCCCAACGTAGCACCCTCACTCCCACTTCAGGGATGAACTGTGACATGGCCATGATGTGAATCCCCACATGTGAGGGACACAGAGCTGGGACTGTGAGAAAGCACAGGGCAGAGGCAAGGCATGGTCAAGTCAACTCTGGGATCTAGAGGATGTAGGGCAGTCAGTGAGTAGGTATAATCACCACTGATGGTGGGTACGGGAACCAGGGCTAGCAGGGATCAGGGGCTCCCTGGGGCCCTCTGAGTCACCCAGAGATGAGGGAACAACTCACTCCAGCTTCCTGGTGATGTGCAAATGAGACGCAGCCTCTGCCAGGAGTCGACAGCCTTCATCTTCCAGCTGGTTCCCTGAGAGGCTGAGACAGAAGGGTCTGCTGTCCTGTGCTGTGGGGACAGGGTCTCCCCCAGGCCCCCACACACTCATAGCCCTAACTTCACTCACAGCATCACTCCCATGATGAATGTTCATGTTACTAAAGGCAACAGCTGCGTGTGACATAGCCAGCACAGCCTAGGGCTGTGCTAGAGAACCTATAGCACCCGAGCCCCAGCTAGCTCGCAGAACCCTCTCTGTGATGATGCCATGAGTTGTATGAGCTGTTTCTCCTAAACTAAAACCTCAGTGTTTGGGTTCAACTGCAGTGCTGGGACTCTGATGAATAACTGGGTTCAGGATTGCAGTTGCAGCATGCAGCCTTCCGAAGGTTCACCCTCAATGGCCTGGGGGCTTCTGCAACTGTGACCACGCTTCAGCCTCACAGCAATCCTAGGATGCAGGCGTTATTATTATTATCCTCATCTTACTGTTCTGTCCACGGAGGCACAGAGTGGTAAAGGTGCTTGCTCAGAGGTGAGCCTGGATTTGAACCCAGGTAGCCTAAATTCAGTAATACTTCACCCTTGACTATTCCTTTATGCTACAACCTACACAGTGGCGACTTGTGATAAACTCCAGGATTATAGAGACAGCTGACCCAGTGTGGGGGGTCAGAAAAGACTGTCTTGACATTTGTGTTGTTTTCTAGAAAAACCGGGTAAGGGGTAGAGGAGGCATGGGAAGGAGTTTTTCTGATTATAGGAACAGCATGTTCAAGGGCCCTGTGGCAGAGCACATAGGAGCACCCACAACAGACCTGATGTGTCTGTACTGGAGGTAGAGTGGGGGTGTCAGGGGAAGATGTAGGCTGATGAGGGGTGTAGGCAGGGTTCTGGACCATACAAGACTATAGGATCAGAACTTTATCTTGAGAAGGGAGAATAAGGGACTGGTAGGTAGCAGAAATGCAGTTCTGGCTGCCAGGTGGAGGTAGTGGAGAGAAGTCAGTGAGAAAACTGGTGGGAAACCAGGTGGGAGACGAGGGCAGCTGGGACTGGGAGGAGGGTGAAGAGGCTGCACAGAGGAGATGGTTCTGGGAGTCATTTAAGTCCACTCAGGATGGGCTAGCTGTGGGGAGGGTCAGGGAGCAGGGAGGTGTTGTCTGTTTGACCGGGTAGGGTAGTGGTCACTGCTTTAGGTGAGAGCACAGGGGAAGGACGGCCTCGGTGGTGGCACTGATGTGGGCAGGAATATTTGATGCCTTCTAATTCTGTCCTGGTTCTCCCAAAGGCTCAAGGGCAAGAGCTGATCACCAGGGCAGCCTGCACCCTTCCACCTCACTCCAGGGCAATAGTGTTTCATCGCTCCACCTCCATGCCCTGGGGAAGATTGCCTAAGACTGTCCCAGCGGCTGCCTCTGGAGACACAGCAGGACTGTATCAGACGATGGCCCCTCCACCCCAGCCAGGATATGTCAGTTTCTTAATTTCCTGGGTGATAGTTCCTGTTCCAGTCCTAGTTGCTCTTGTCTCCTAGAAACAGCTGGTCACTGTGATGCATATTGTAAGACTCATCCCCAATTGACAAGCAATTGTGCCTCTGTATTTCCAGCTTGCTTATCCCATATAAGCCTTAGACCATCAGAGATCAGAGCCTGATATTTTACAAATGATCCCAATCAGTGCCCCTCGATGTAAATAAATCTGCCTCCAAAAC
Source organism: Octomys mimax (assembly GCA_002564305.1). Classification (NCBI taxonomy): domain Eukaryota; kingdom Metazoa; phylum Chordata; class Mammalia; order Rodentia; family Octodontidae; genus Octomys; species Octomys mimax. The sequence continues at coordinate 8,967 of NDGM011053997.1, forward strand.
CTGGGAGTTGCTTTGGTGTTTCTGCTTGCTATTGCAGGACCTTCCCCAGTCCCCGGCTCCTGATCTCCTTGGCCCTGCCCAGGACTGGAGCAGGGGTAGTGAGGCTCTTCTCTGCAGACCCCAGGGACAAGGGTGGCAGTAGTTTGCGGATTGCAGCTGCAGGTTAGACTCTCTAGGCCAGCACCCTGACCTGGACTCTTCTCGTCAGTTTCACCTTGAACAAATTTACTTTTCTGTGGCTTTACTTCCTTCTGTCTATAACTATGAATAGTAACAGTGTTTACCTCATGAAATGAGAGGGCTAAACGTGATATGCACACAAGCCCCTCGCAGAACACCAGCACAAGACAAGTGCTAAATACAGTTACCTGGAGCCCCATTTCCTGCATGGTGCAGCACCCTCTTACCTCCCCCAAACCGAGGCCCAGCTCTGCCGACCCCCACCCCTTGAGGTCCCACCCCCACCCCAGCTTCTGCCCCAGGGCTTCCCCAGTCACTCACTCCACTTCCTCCAGCGGGGGGCCTTTGTGGAGCAGGCCTATGAGGTCCTCTGCATTGTGGACCCTGAGCTGACATTTCTGGAGCCTGGAGGAGGGGTGGAGGCAGAGAGTCTCAACTGTGCCATGTGACCTTCAGCTCTGAGTGCTGGAGGACACGTGGACTTACAGGTCTGGTGACTGCAGGTGTCTTAGTACCTGAGCCATCCTGGGCAAGCACCAACCTACCAGAGACTCAGTTTCCCTTTTTGTCATATGGGAATAATAAATGTATTCCACAAGGCCTCCAGAAATCTCATTATGAGGCAATGGGTACGGAGCACCAAGGCTGTGAGGGCCCACTCAGCAGTAGCTGCAGCTGTTTTGACACATTCCTGAGTCAAGTCAGGTGACTTACCCATGTCCTTCTTTACCCCATGTCTGCCCTTTCCTTCATCCTCTTTGACCCTGCTATACTCATCTTGGGAAAGAGCCTCCCCTTCATCACCTGTTTCCTTAAGGTAGGGGACCCCACTGCAGTACCTGAGGACCAGAGTTCTGTTCTTGGTTTCCTTCCTCTGGCTGTCTTTCTCTGGTAGGTCTGGAGCTCTGGCAAGAATAAAAATAAATAGCCTGGGCTCAGGAGCCAGGTCTGATGGATCTCTGGGGGGCCTTTCTCTGGACCTCTGGGGGCTGAAGTGTCCCTGCTGCACACCCACTGTGAGGGAGTCACAGGGATGGTTGCTTCAAGATGCTCAAGGTGTGATTCAGCAACGCAGCAGGAGCAGAAGATTTGAGGTCAAGGGAAACCTCTACTCAAACTCTGGCTTTGGCACATGTAGCTCTGTGGCCTTGGGTGAGTCATTTTACCCACTGGAGCCCCCACTTCCTCTTTCACAAGGTGGGTCACAATTGCTACCACATAGAGTTCCTGAAGGGCTGAATGCAGCAAGGCATGTTCAAACACCAGCAAATGCTCAAGGGGGGAGCTTATAAAGAGAAACTATCAGTGTCTGTGACATGGTGGTTTCTGAGGGAGAGGAGCTAGAAGCAGGAATTGCATGCAGGTAGGTTCTGGTGGTTGGAGGGGGCAGCTGGGCTCAGGGAAGCCAAGATTCAGGGAGCCAGGTGCCACAGATACCAGGCTGCTGCTGTTTGCCAGAGCTCCCTGAGATGAAGGAGGAGCTCTGCACCTGTGCTGCTGCCACGGGAGCCCATGCCACCCATGATCACTGAGACCCTGAAGCATGTGGCAAATGCCCCCATGAACATTTTGTTTTATTTAATTTCATTTAACTTATACTTATTTTATTTTTTCCTAGTACCGGGGATTGAACTTAAGGCACTGCACTAACATAGAGTGTCATCTATCTGTGCAGTGGCAGCCAGAGTGAAGCATGGGGAATGCATAAGGAGTGTTCTTTCAGGGGGACAGCAGCTTCCCTTTCTTCACCCATTCAGGAAGAGCCAAGTGGAAATCCACACAGAGCTGGAACAGCTTGCATTTAAGTGCTGTTCACATGCTACCAGTGTGTGAAACACTTCCAACATATTTGCTTATGTAATTCTCACAACAACCCTAAGATGCAGATACCATCACTGCCCACTCCTTTTTCCTGTAAGAGTTTACCCAGAGTTTCTTCACTCAGTGATATCAGGCTAACAGTGGCTTCCTGTTCTGCCTAAGGGTCTAGCTCACTCTGTGACTTTGAGTATTTCCCTATGCAAAGGGGCTAGATGTGGTCAGAATATCTGGAGGAAGTTAAAATTCTGTAATCCCAGCATTCAGGAGGCTACATAGTGAGTTTGAGGCCAGCCTGGACTACATAGCAAGACCCTCCCCCATCAAAAAAGTTCATCCCCAGATCTGTGCAGTCATTTATTCCCCAGCATGACAGAGCAGGAAGAATCCACAGTTCAGCTCTTCCTGTCCACGCTTCCCCCAACTCTCTGAAGCAGGTCACCTCCCACACCTCCTCAGCTTCTTACCTTTGTAGATCTGCAGTCGTCTCTGTGGACGGGGAAAGAAGGAAGATGAGTTCCGCCTTCCTAAAGGGTCAGACACCAAGCCATGAAAGCCCAGAACATCACCCTCACCTGCATATCCTTGCCTGTCCCCAAGTTTGAGGGAAAGCGAATTTTATAATTGGCAGAGAAACATAAGAGGGCTGACAAAAGTTTTCCAACTCAGGCACATAAAAGTCACTTGTTGAATTCTTCCAAAGTGTTTTTTAAAAGTCAAGAAAGTAATTTCTTACAGGAGAATCACTACGAGTCCGATCTGCATACTGAGACCCTGGAGACCCTGTACCAAATACATACAGGAAAAA
>NDGM011054016.1:0-11933 GCA_002564305.1 Octomys mimax
TCCTGGGGGGGGGGGGGAATAAACACTAAAAACATCGATTTCAATTTCAAAATATGCCAAATTGGAAGTAAAAAATTTCAAAGCACGAGGAAAGGAAAACTGGAAAGAGGGAAGAACAACATAGGAAAGAGAAAAAACTGGATGGCAATGAACAAGAGAGAAAGGTGTCAGGAGCGGACGTGAGAACAGGTGCTCCGCAGCAGCACAGGCCACGTGCCGCCTTGCGGAGGACACAGGGGAAGCTGCAGCTTGGGCTCCCCACCTGAACCTCAGAATCCTATCTTGTTCTCCCCAGTGTCCTTACAGAAACACCTGGAGGAGAGGCAACAGCTGTTCACTTTCACAAACTGCTCTTTCCTTAGAAGAGATTTCTTTCAAAGCGAAGCTTGTACTCCGTGGATGACCCCAGCACCCGGGCAGAAGCAGAGGCCTAGCAAGAGAAAGCACAGCAGAACACAGTGGTCCCCACCTCTGCTGGAAAACCAAGTCAACGCTCCTTCCACTCCCTGTTATGCCTGGAGTTGGGAAGACAGCTGGGTGTGTCCAGCGTCCTTCTTGCATTACCGCTGAGCTGCCTCATCTGATTCCATCGAAGAGTAGCTTCCCAGTGATCTTTTCCAACCTCTGACAGGTTGTTATCCACTCCTAATGCATTTTTATCTGGCCATGACCCACAATATTCTTCCAATTAGCAATCCAAAAGCAATGGCTCATCGCTATAATGACTGGAAGGAATCAATGCCTCGGGCCTGGAGACACCAAGTAGCATCATTTGGCAAGGAGCCTAAAATGCCTGGATTTCTCCTCTTCTTGAACATGGCTGACCTCTCTGGGAGGCTTCAGGTCACTGAGGGGAAAGAAGAGCACTAGGCTCCCAGTTTCCACACGCGAAGGACACCCACGCTGTACCTCCAGCCCTGGCTGTGGGGTTGCTCTTTGCAACTGCTTACCTGTCACCACCCCTGGTTTTCCCAGATATTTGGATCTTTACTTAGGTCCCACCCTAAATGCAGCACCTCCTCTCCTTCCCTTCCATCCCCTTCCCAGCGTCTCTTTATCGTGGCCTGGGTGTCTCCTCTCCAATAGCAGCAACCTCAAGCAACTCTGACATATTCTCCTTTTCCATTTGTCATCCTGCCATGGTCAAAACCTCAGCTGTGAGCATAACTCAGGGCAACCCTGGGGAGACAAGAAAGCAGGTGGCTTCTGCAACCCTTGACAGAGCCCCACAGAGAGACTAGCTGCTTCCTGGAGGGATTACAGTTTAGATTGTATCTGTCACCTCGAGCAGTGTTCTAGACACATGGATCAATATCAGACACATAGAAGCCCTCTTAGTAAGGGCTTGTGTTACAGCAACAATTAACAGGGACCAGCTTAGACTACTGTAAGAAAGAAAGGGTAAATATAGAGAAGTTATTACACATATAAAGGGGCTTGGCATGAAGGTAGCTAAAATCAGGACATGACAACTACCCGTGTACCAGGAGCTCTATGGACATGCAGTGGAGGCTCTTTGTTGTGCCCTTTGTTGATCAGTCTTTGCTTCTCTGCATGTATTTTCCCTTTGTCTACTCCTCAGTGCTCTTGCTGGACAACAGCTGCCCTAGAAGTCCTAGAATTTCCTCCAGGTGGAGGCATGGCAGCCCCCTGCCCCTTCCATCTCAATTCCCATTTCCTGTACTGGGAATCCCAGTGGCTGCAGCCAGCAGTGAGTTAGGAGAAGTGGCATTTGCTGAGAAGGAGCATGCTAGAAATCTCCCGTGTTGCCCCAGATCTACGTGGAGAATTCCCCAGATTAGAGACCTCGCGTGAGGTGCTTTAGAAAGTGTTCACAGACAGAGCAGACAGGGCTGAGGCAATGCGGGAAGGCTCCTGCTCACCCTGTGCTCTCTCAGCAGCCCTGGGACTGCGTGATCCCCTCACCCTCTGCCATGGTCATCACTCCAGGATGAAAGGAGTGGCTCCTGGGGCGAAGCTCACCACAGTTGCCACCAGCTCTGTTTTCCCTGAAGCTGCCTGAAGTTCAAGCTCAGGGCCTTCCTATTAAAGAAGCTGTGTTTCCAAGAGTCGCTACAGTCCGCCACACTTTCCCTGCGTGTATTTCCCATCCAGCCCCAGGGCACAACATGGAAAGGGTGCTGGCCTGGTTCCTCCCTGAGGCAGAGCGCAAGGTGCACAGGGCATGGTCCCCAGGTCTGGGGGTGAGGATGGAGACTGTCGACAAGAGCACGAGGGATGGGAAAGGAAACGCCACACCTATAGGCAAAGGTCACTGCTGAGCCCCTCCTGCAGCCAAGCGCGAAAACAAGTCAGTAACACAGACGCCTTCACCGTACAGAGAGAAAAGCTATGCATCGGAGAGCGTGTCCACCCACAGGAGGGAGCAGAGTTCAGCAGAGGGAATGACAGGTTCGTTCTCCCCCTGAAATGGACTAGTTTTGCAGCCTGCCTCAGAGCATCACACCCTTATTTTCAGAGTACTGTTTTCTAAAATGCCAGCAGACTTCTGCTTCCAGAACTTTCCAGACACATGGAATGAGGAACCCTGGGCTGGGGAGGCGTCTGCTAATGGAACAGTAGAACAAGATGCTGCACGCAGCGCGCCAATCCCTCCCGATGCTCTGGGAGAGGTGCGACGCAGCTAAGCTTCAGGGATCCTCCAGGCCCCTGGGCGGGGAAGGGACAGCGTCAGTCAGCACCATAGACGCACTTAGAGACATTCCAGAGGACCTGCAGGCAATAGAGCTGGAGCAGTCCGGCAGGACATCCCTCATCCGCGTCCTCTGAGAGAGCCCCGGTTAGCGCCTAGTTAGACGCACAGCAGAGAAGAACTGTGAGCAGAAGCGGGAGGCACAGAGGGAAGGAGGCGGCGGCTGGCCTCACGCTGCGAGCCAGAGCGGCCCGAAGGCAGAGAGCTCCGCCAGGGCCGGGCGTGAGACGGGCGCCAGCTCGCCACCTTTCCTTTGCGTGTATTCCGCTGAAAGAAAAAAAGAACATTAGTATCACTAACCTTGACGTCTCTGAGCTTACAGTGCGATTGTCTCCTAAACCGAAAACCCCCAAGTAGTACAGAACGGAGTTAGGGCGCCTCAGTTCCAGCATCCCAGACGCGCAGCACCGCACGCTGCACACGCGCTCCACAGAACACACTGCTTTCTCCCCCGCACGGGTTTTGTAAAGTCTTAAATTTAAGGCAGATCATACATGGTGTGTTGAGGGCCGCCTGGCGTTCTAAGAGGCTGAGCGATCCTTCAGATCCATGAAAAATCGGAAGGGCACGAGCGGCTTGGCCCGGGCTGACGCTGCCCACGAGAACACATTTCTCAGCTCTTCCCTCTGCACCATGGTTTACTGTTTTAGAAAATCAAATATAAAAGGATTTAATCCAGATTTTCATTTTTACCAAATCTATAAAATCACTACTCTGACTTCTAGATTACTCAGAATCAGTGTGCTACCACACCAATTAAGGGACATATGACAAAACTTAAATGTTTTAGATATTCTGCATGCTCAAGAACGAAAATAAACACATTTTAAGCTGGGCATTCGTGATGTCAGAAATGCTTAGGATATTTATTACCATTTTTAAAATCCCACTGACTTCGAGATTGGACAGATGAAGACAGGGCTGAGCTCCAGGATTCCTTCATCTCTTGCAAATGTGGACACTTGGGGCCGGGGAGATGGCTCAGTAGAATAAGCGCTTCTCTGGCAAGCGCAAGGGTCTGAGTTCAATCCCCAGTTCCATAAAAATAAAAAAAAGTGGACACTTAAATCTCATTGCATTTTTAGTCCAGACTAGTTAATTCACCCTGTTTAAGTTAGCAACAACAACAAGCAAAACAAAACTCATATGTATTCTTATGCTAGATTGACCTTTAGGGAAATTCAGGGAACCAGGTGCTCTGCTGCCCAACAAGAAAATAGTTTAGTGCTGGTTACAAAAAAAGGGCCTTGACCTAAACCCACTAGCTTAGAGCCCCAGGAGGTGGCCAGCACCATACTAACAGAAGTATGCCTTGGCAGAACAGTGCAGTTTTTTAGAAAGCCTCCATCTTCAGAATTAGGAAGAGCCTGAGCTGGCCCAGGGCACTGCGTACAGAGCTAGCTCATGGGGCGCTCTTGGTCAGGGAGGTGACCCACTGCTACAGGCAGCCTCGCAGGCTCATGGCAGGGCCCCCTGGGCTCTTCCTCCTCTGATGTTTTCCCTGGCAGTGGCAAGGGCCAGACCTCACATAAGTACCTTTTTACACTTCAGGATCTAAACCCAATGTGTTTTAGACTCACAAGTAAGGCATAACACTGACATTCTGTATGTTTTCCTGGATGATTTTATTTAATCCTGAGGAACAAGCTGGGTGTGCTGGCTTGTGTCTGTAATCCCAGCACTTGGGAGGCTGAGGCCAGACTGCTATGAGTTTGAAGTCAGCCTGAACTACATAGCGAGATCATGTCTCTAAAAGATTTCATAAAATCAACATTCTAAACACTGTCTTCATATTTCACTTTGAAGTCTGTAAGCAGCAGCACCAGGATTTGGACTGAAATACAATGATTCCTGGGCATGTGTGTCCATTCTATGACATAATATTTACCTGCTAGGGATACAGTGAAAATGAAAGCCTGCTGTGGGCACATATTTCTGCTTCATTCAACATGTGTGTAGAGACGAGTGATAGAGACTTTGCTCTGCCAGTGCTGAGTGGTTGCCCTGTCTCACCGTAGACACCACCTAGCAGTGTGTTTGTGAGGTACAAAGAGCAGCCTTGCAGGAATGCACCCCTCGGGCTCACACACGTCCTCTGTGGAGGGCGAAGTGACTATTATGGACTTGAGTGGCATTCAATTCCTTGTCCACTAGGCCTGGAGGGGACCTCATGGAGCCACCTGTGAAGACTGGGCTACAGCGTCACTGTTTTGTTCCAGAATGGGCTCCACAGGACACACTCCACAGTGATTTCTCCATGAATGAGAGCTATAGCTCCTGGGGTTGGCTGTCGCTGTGGATCCCAGGGCCTAAAGAGCCTCCTGGGTAACACTTCCTCCACCCTCTGCATCTCTTACATGGGCCCCTGTTAAAGTACCTGGAGTTGGAACACCCAGATCTTATTTAAGGGAAGACAATGTCCATTAAAGCAGTGAAGACTCCAAGATCTTCACTTGGATCTATAGTCACCCCACCCGTTATCATTCTGAGTTCTGTTTATAAGACAGTTCTTTCGGTCGGTTTCCTACCTAGTATTTATGTTTTATCAGAAATCAAAGACACAGAGCCATGGTTACACAAGGCTCAGGCTTACAGTCTGCTTCTGTCTAACGTCAGGAGCTGTAAAGTGCAGGAGACACCTTTACGCGGGCTCCTGGAGCACAGCACACACGCTGATATGGTGCCTACAAGACGTACACGGCCATAGACTGTTTGCATGTCTGCCTGACTCCTGGACATGCAGACATCTGAGTAAACACTGGCATGTTTATGAAGGGGCCATGGGAGGGGACGCACTGTCTATGTCACATAAAGTCAGTTCCAGGCAAGATCACAGGGAAAGTCACAACTCTCAAAATATTGAAGATCACGATCTTGTTTTCTGCAAATGTCTCGTCCAGTTTGCAATCCCTCGCCTTGGAGGGAGGTGCCCACTGTAATCACACGCCACTGAGGCAGACACGCACAAGGCTCCTGGGCCCAGCCGCTTAGCAGCTAACGGGAGAGACTTGGCTGCCAAGCTCCAAAGGGAATTTACAAACAGGGAACTCTCTAGGTGCTCCTTCAGGGAATACCTTACTTCTTTGCTAATTTTTCCATGTAGTTGTCAGGTGTCACCAAAGCCAGAGGGGAAAGGAAGAGAGATCCTGAGCACCCAGACTTGGAACTGTAAGTATTTGCAGACAGAAAAATGAATCAAAAAAAAAAAAATAATTCTCCCACAACTAGGAAAATGTGCAGGCAAAAAGAAGGTGAGGGGAACAGGATTAGCAGTGAAAGGATGAGGATCCTAGAATAAACCCAAGCGTTCGGGCTCTCAGCTGCTAGAAAGTGGGGGTCTCCGGTAAGTAGCTTCACTGCCCTTTGTTTTTAATAGTCTGCGGGCAAGGAGAAAAGAACCTCCGTATGGAATAGGGTGAAGGTAAAATGAAATCATGCACACGGGATAGTATCCAGTACCTGCCATGCACTGCAGGTGCTGCAAAGGCCGATGCTGTGCTTCCAGGAGGGACAGATAAGCGGCCTCAGGGCACCCAGCGAGTCACTGCCTCCCCTGGCCTGTACCCTTCAGGAGGCGGTGGCCTCCCCCGGATCAGCCAGCTCCAATGCTTCAACGCTCACTGTCCTGCTCTTCCTTTGAGTCCCTCACAATGGGTCAGCAACAGTTTGTTCCTCGGGAGAGGGGGCATGACAGGCTTCCAATCCAGAACTCTAACAATGTCAAAGAAATGCTTAAGGGTCTATGCAAATGAACAAGAGGCACTGACAAAAGCAAAATATAAATAAACTAGCAAACACATGATGCGTATCAATATAGGAATGTTATTGCAAAAAAATGTAAAATAAAAAAGATAGCAAACTTTTCAAATGCTGTCAAGCTGACTGAAAACTCTAGTCCTGCACACCACTGTCCTCTCATTTGTTCTATAAAAATCTTGAAAGATTTAAATGAGTCAAGAGTATTTTAATGCTCTCTAGCAAGAGCCAAAGTAGCCAAAGTTTAGCTGGTTCGATTCTTCCCTGCTTCTCAGAAATAGCCTCCTCCCATTCTTTTCGGAACAGCTGGAAGTAGCCTTTCCTGTCTGGCTGTACTCTGGGTTCAGCTGGAAGGTATGGGAGGCTTTTCCACCTCAGTAGCTAGCAATTAGCCACCTCCTAAGAGCTCAGCAGCTGAGCTATGTCTTAAAGAAATCAGAGACTCTTCACTGCAATCTGTGTTAACGGAGCTGACATCTGACACAAGAACTAAGGTTAAATGAACACACTTGTTCTCAGGATTAAGTAAAATAAGGATATTTAATGGCAAGCAAATCTAGGAAGCCAGAGACTATGAGTGCTACCTCATCCCTAGAGAATTCTCAAGCAATAGGGCCACACTAAAAACGCAGCACCAGCTCCAGAGACTCCCCTGAGAACCACACCCACCGCTGGAGACGGGGTGCGCTTCTCTAACTAAGGGAGCCATGGGAGGATTTTTGTTTCCTCTTGCCTGTTCATGTTCTCTGCGTGTCTGTGCTCAGATCAGTAAGAATTTTAATAGCAATTTTCTTTCACTGACTTTCTGTTTCACTCCATGCTTAATTATGTCCCATAATAACTACAGAAATACAACATGGAGTCCAAGCCACGTAACTGGAACACAGGGGCAGGACATTCATGAAATGACCCCTCCCTGACCACATCTGACCCAAGACTCAGGTGCAAATTTCTTCCCTGAACAGCTGGGATGATCCAAATACTGGAGGCTCTTCCTTCAGTCAGGAAAGCCGACCTTTGATAAAGACATGGTGAACAGCTTGCTAAACCTGGGCCAGTAACTAGCACCCTTTGTCCTCTTTGTAAAACATGATCACGGTAGCACCAGTGAGTATTCCTAGGGGAGCCTGACTAGATGTTGCAAGGATTACACAAGGTGGTGCATACACAGCAGTTAGCATAGTACCTGGAAAAGAGTAGATGTTTAATAAGGATTTGTTAGCAAAACCAATATTGTAAGCTGAGAAACATGAGACTAAAAATCACTTTTGGATGTTGTAATGGTTGATACATTGTGTCAACTTGAGAATTGAGACTTTAGAAGTTTAACTAAGTGACTCATCAGGAGGCTAAGGGGCCTAGCATGGTGAACATCCCGAGCTTGTGCAGGAGGAGGGCACGAGATGGTGTGGGCAGGCAGCTGGCACACGATACAAGGGAGGAAGGGCCCATCCCTTCGCCCCTGTTTTGCTCTTGGTGCTTTTGCTGTCTTCTGTCACCTTGAACTGTTGCCCCTGTGTCCTGCCACCCTGTACTGTTGCCCCTGTGCCCTGCCACCCTGCCTTGGAGCCAGCTGATTATGGACTGAAGCCTCCACACCCTGTGAGCTACAGAAAGTGTTCCACCCTTAATTTTGGGTATCAGGTATTTTGTTTTAGCAATGAGAGAAAAATAACTAAGACAGACGAAAAGCAGCACTCATCAATACCTATAGCTTCTGCTATGTATCCTGGAGAAATAACCTCAGGAAAACCCAGGAGACAGATGAGAGACTGATGGTAAGACACAGTGTTTGATAAACTCAAAAATTGCTATAAAACATTACTGGTCAAATTGTGTAATTTTATTTTTGGTCGGGGGCAGTTCAGAGCATCAAATCCAGGGAATCACTCTCTCACTCAGCTGCCCTGGCCCAAATAATCAGTTTTGGTTTTCTACAATACAATGCTATTCAATAGATAAAAAGAATCAGATCTACACTATTGGTATATACAAAACCCTCTATAGGAGTTACTCTTAAGAAGGAAGAAAAACACAAATTGAGAACAAATATATAGTGTGAAGTAGCTTTAGGGTAATAAAACAAATCAAATACGATATATTTAATTATTGATATGTTGCTAGTGATTCATTCAGACCAGACATGATTTTGTTTAAGGCAATAAAAGGCAGTCACAGATCCTTGGTTAATATCTTTGAGAAACAGCATCTCAATTTTGGCCTATCTCGGTCATCTTTCAAAATATCCTAGCCGAAAAGGAAACCCATTTAGAGAAACACTACAAACATTAGTGTTGAGAGAGGGGATTTCTGATGAATTCTGCATTAGCATCCAAGAGAACTAAAGCTAGGTCTACCCCTTGATCGTTTCCATTTTTCCCACTGCTAGGAACCCAGAATTCATGCATTTCAGTCGCATGCTGAACTGGTGGGCTCTGTGCCTGTCCCCATTCCTTGACATTTTAGTAACAGGCGCAACAGTCCCCCGCTGCTGAGCAGTCAGTTCTCCTCCTTTGTGTTTGTCACTCACCAAGGAAGTGCACTTGTTTGACATCCTGGTCTTTGTGGAGCTACCTAGTTCTTTTTCTTTGTGATACACCATTGGCCTTGACAAACTTCTCAGTCTCATTTCAAAGAGAATTGTACACAGCACCCTGGAATGCAAATCCAGCTATCCAGTACAAATAAGGAGCGTGAGCTCACACCTCAGAGCTCTGTGAGCTGGAAGGGATGAGGCACCAGACTTGCAGCTCCCAGCCTGTGTCTCCCTGGTCAGCCCAACAGCCTTTCATTGCCTTGATCTCCTTATCAGAAATGGGAATAGTATCTTCCTCATCTATCCTCTATGCTTTGATAAAACAGAAAAGAACAGCTTTCCAAGCATTTGGGGGAAACAGAAATCTTTCTTAAAATAAAGTTCCTCGTCCCAGTTTCAAATCTGCATTCATGCTAAAGAGTCATCGACCTTAAAATGCAGCCTCACAGGCAAGGAGACAGAAGGCTCTGAAACCTCCTGGGTATCCCCCAGAAAGAACGGCAGATCCTGACAGCGTCCTCTCTAGCTATGCTTGGGACCACAGTAGGTAAGCAGTGCAGGAGGATCCGGCTGCCAGGGCTTCCTGTTGGGGTTTACAATTTGTGTCTCCACACTTCTCTTCGCGCCTGCTGTGTTCCATGTCTCACAGGTATAGGAGACATTAGCCAGGAGCGCCACAAACGCCAAGATCACAAACAAGAAGAGTGACGGTGAATTCCTTCACTTTGCAAAGTAAGGCCTGATATTTGTCAAGCTCTGAAGGAACCTGAGATGAGCAGGAGTGATGATGGAACTCCCTAAAACACAGAACCTGGCTGGTGAGTGAGCTCTCACTTGCTAAGGTGGCTCTTCTGGGTGAGGGTTGGAGCCATGCCAAGCACGCATGTGCACCATGGGGGGGGGGGCAGGGCTAGCCTTTGGCGGGGGAGGGGGGGGGGTTCTGCCGCCCGCAGTGCATGGGAAATCCTTAAATCAGGTCAGCTTCGGGCTGTACCCGGAGGCCCTGGCGACGGGCTAGTCAACACGGACACAGCAGCGGCTGCGCCTCACAGATTCTGGTGCTCACCGCAGATCAAATTTCTTAAAATATTTGAACTAGATTTCTCAACTTATCCCAACGTTTCCAGGCTTGTACATCAGTCTTGTACAACTTCTGTGGCTCTTCAAATTGAGAATTAAAACAAGCAACGGTATCTTTGTCAGGAGGAAGTAGACAAGGCAAACTGGCCTCACGAAAATGTTTCCAGGAAACTGAGGCCCGTGGATGCTCCTCAGAGCCCAGGCTGGGCCAAGAGCAGTACGGCAGCTAAGGAGAAGAAAAAGCACGCTCTGCCCTCGCTCTTCCTGAGGGAGAGGACTGAGGAGTGGTACTTTAACAGGGCTTCTCTGTCACGGGCTTTCATTCCATCCGCAGGCTGTGTGTTGGAATTAAAGTCTTAGGAGATTTTAATTCACCAGTTGAATGATTTGTAAGCTCCCAATCAGAAGAAATAACGCTTCTTCCATGAAGACGTCAGGGAGGTAGGAAGTGTGTCACTAAAAGAAGGACTCCGCGGTGTGAGAAGCGCGGAAGTCTTTCTGATATTGCAGTGAGGTTTCAAGCTTACACACCCTTCTCAGACGTCACTATGCTGGGCTTTGCTCCTCCCTTCAGGTCCCAGAACTTGTTCCATGTTTCCCTTCCTCACCGCTTTCAGCAGTTCTAAGGACCAGCCGGGCCTGGTCCTCACTGTCCAAATCGGGCCCATCCAGTCCCCTCAGCAGCTCTTTCAGTGCCACACCTTCCGAGAAGCCACCTAGTAGGCTTGTCTGTGCTTGTGCTCTGTGCTTAGCGGAGAGCTTCTGCTCAGAGCTGGTGTGTTATAAGGAGAGGAAAAATCCCCATGAAGTAAGATTTGTGTCATGGTTTGGGTCAGTAACTCCTCATTGAACTGGACCACTAAGCCATCCCTCCAAAAATGGTACTTCTCCTCTGCCTTGGGCTTCTGGTAATGCAATCTGCACTGGACAGTGAGTTCTACAAAAGTAGGGGTTCCACAGCTCACCCAGATGTCTATTCTCCTCAAGGGGACTGACCATCCTTCCCTGCTCAGCTTCTCAACTCTGACCCTAACAGGTCACTTTAAATAGCCAAAGTAGTTTCATCTCTGCTCTTGTTTGGGGTCAAAAGCATGTCTTCAGTGGAAGCTGCATACAATGAAATAACAAGCTCTCTCAAACTTAACCATTTGTTTTTAACATTTCTCTAGGGATTTTCTTTGTCTTCTTTAACCATCATCTTACTTTTCCCAACATGGTTCTATTACTCCCCTCATTTAAAAAGAAAGGTGTAAAGAGTATAAAGGAATTAATTTAACTTTCACAAGTAATATTAGGTAAATTATATGTTTAGCCTTAAGTATGGAATGTAAAAATAAACACACATACAGGCTCTGCTTTTAAGAGATAAGTATGGTAATTTGTAAAATTAATAATTGTTTTGTGCATGCAAGGCTGGAGGCTTACTGCCTAAAAAGGCAAAATAAATAATAGGCCCTGTTTTACAGAAATGATCCTTCTCACTTTTAAGGGAAAGCGCCAAGTAAGCATGCAGTCGGACATCCATGCAGCTGAAACATCAGACATAAGGGGCGGGTACAGTGGAAGAGTGGCCCATTTTGCATCGAGGAATCAAGCCAAACTGAAGGGAAAGATGGCATTTGGTCATGGTCCTCGTGCCCGTAACAGAGCATCCCTCTGGGCTCCAAGGGTGAGCACCTGGGTACGTCAGCATCTTCAGCAGGGCTAGGGGCAGGGCACTGTTCTCCAAGAGCTGCACAGCTGACCATCGAGGGCCTGCTGTTATGTGGAGCTGTAGGGGACTCGGGTCAACAATTTCTGACACTGCCAGGCAAGAGGAAGACCCAATACTATTATGGACTACTGGAC
>NDGM011054030.1:0-17536 GCA_002564305.1 Octomys mimax
GTTGAAGGTGTAGCATTAGGGTATTTATTTGTTCCCATTCTGTTTTCATAATGTGTGAGTTCATAGCTATGAATTTTCCTTTGAGAACTTCTTACATAGTACCCCATAAATTCTGATAAGTTCTGCTTGAATTTTCATTGAATTGTAGATATTGTTGCCATTCTGGTTTAATTTCATCTGTGACCCATTCTTTACTATGTAGTGTGTCAATTAATTTCCATGTATTTAGGGATTTTTCTGGGTTTTTTGTCATTTACTTCCAGTTTTACTGCACTTTGGTCAGATAATATGCATGGGATAATTTCTTTATTCTTTCATAGACTTAAGGATGACCTATGGACCAGTATGTGGTCTATTTTAGAAAATGACCCATGTGTAGCTGAGAAAAAAAATGTGTATTCAGCTGTGTTTGGGTGGAACACTCTGTATATGTCCAAAAAGTCCATTTGTTTCTCGCTCTGGTTCAGTTCTATTATTTCTTTATTAATTTTTTGTCTGCTTGATCTATATTTTTGCGTTAAAGTGGTATTCAGGTCTCCTGTTAAGATTGTGATATGGTATTGAATATTAAATTTTTCATATCCACTAAGATTTGCTTTACATAGTTGGGTGCTCCCATCTTTGGTGCATACATATTTATGAATGTAAGTACAGCATTTAGCTCTGCAAAATTTTGAAAGTTAACTGCAATAGTAACTCGATTCTGTAGTACTCAAAAGTCCTTTATTTTTCTGACTAAAAAATTCAATGATAATCAATTCATTACATCTACAAATAAAAGACATTATCTCAATTTCATAACTTTGAGAAATGTCAAAAAAACAAATTGGTATCCATCAAGGGATTCTGAAGACAAATCTAGGTTTACATATGTTCCATCTTCCCCCCAAAAAGAAAGAATATTTAAGGGATTTATATGCATGGAAAAGGTTTAAGATTAATTATTTTAGAAAAAAAAACATTCCACATTAATAAGTTTCAATAGTGAACTGGCTTGGGAAAATATTTTTCTCCCTGGGTGACTCATTGGATAAAGTTTTGTCCTTAAGAAATAGAACAAATGCTTTAACCTCATCTAGATCCTTCATTCTGGTACAGATACAAAGCAGCATCAAGACTGCATTTACATTTTCAGGTGGATTTGTTTGTGATGTACAGCAAATGTTCTCACCAAACTTCATGCAACCTGATGCCTATTATGAGCTAACGGGTGGGGCCATGTGAAACATCATCCACCTATGTCAGGAGAGCTTTGTGTTAACTTCAATGTGGGTCTATATCAAAGCTAGTTTGGCCTTGTTTCCTGTGTGTTGATGCACTTGCTGTGTGATACCCTACGCTGCCTCTGGGCACTTTAGACTGTTTGCTTCAGCACAAAAGCTCTCAGCAGATGTTACCTCTTAATCTTTGAATTTTAGGCTTCAAAACAGTAAGAAATAAAATGAGTTATGCAAGCATATGGCAAATGTTCAAATTAAAATCAATTACCTTGAAAATACATTCCCATGAACTCAGCATAAAATAATTTCAAAGAAAATGTCCAGTTCTTCATACTACTATCTGAAGTAGTTCTGGCAGTTTTTTCCAAATAAGTCTTCCATTATATTTTAACCAACAGAATGCTCAATTGTTCATCAAATATTTAAAAATTCTACTACTTTCTTAGTAAAGACTTAGAATTAGAAGATAAGAAGTAATGATTTTGGCTTTTAATGTAAAAATTAGTGAAAGATCCTTGGAAAAATGAAAGCCGTAGTGCTGGGGATATAGCTCAGTGACATATGCACCTGCCTGGCAAACACAAGACCCAAAGTTGTATTCTTGGTACAATAAATAAAGAGATAGATAGATAGATAGATAGATAGATAGATAGATGAATGTCTTACAGATATAAAGAAGAAAACTCAATCTTCAAATGTATCTCCATTACTTCATTATTAAGTAATACTTTCTCTTACTCTAAGCACACATATTTTTCTTGTAATCATTTCTAGGGTGAAATTCCAACATGGATTTTTTGTAGTATTTCCATTCTTAATTCCACCATTCATAATATCTCTCTACCCAAATCAGAACAAATGATAATGATGGGCAAAATTTCATGAAAAAAATTTTTCTCTTGCAGTTTTCTTGAAAAATATCATGGATGTCTCTATTAGAGTAATAGGAGAATGAGTTTGGTAACTGGATGTGTTGATAGAGTCAAACCATCTTGATTAAAAATTTTAGATTATGTAACAAAAGTAATTTTCAAATATTAAAACTGACTTCCATTCCTTCCATTTACGATAACACACAGTAGAAATTTTAGACAAATTATTCATAATATATGCAGCTCATTGTTAGTATAACAATGACAACCTTCATGAATAAGAAATGTTTGTATTATAATTTATGATAGTTATATGTTCAGTGAGCTCTTTTCATATATCCATGCATCTCTTGGGATTGGTGATACAGTAGTAAGGGAGATACAAAAACACAGCACTACATACATATGACACAATTTCTTACTGCATAGAGTTAAGTCTATGGGAGACTTTATGTTACTCAAAACTTATTAATCAATACACAGCCATAGCTGGTAGGTTGGCAGTGTGTGACTGCACTGGAAGGAAGTGAACGTATTAGAATTTTTCCCTGGTGGTTCAACAGGGCTCCCTTTGCTGTTTTAACTAAGAAGAAGCAAATAGGAATGAACTATGAAATAGGAATACTAAAAGGTAACTATATTTTCTATACTGATTTTTATGAAGAATCTACAAGAAGAAACGCAATGGAAAAACCAAGACAGATATTCTGCTGGGAAATCTAGGCCAGGGCAGAAAGCAATATAGAATATGGAAACACAAATATAGATTTAAAAAAAAATCTTAAAGAGTAAAGAGAACAAACAAAAAACCCACAAAAATTTAAAACAAAATAATAGGAGAATAACTATGGTTAATACATTGTGTGTTCTTATCTTCAAAGCAGTGGCACTGAGTATAAGATATAGGCATGAAAAACTGGTGAAACAATATTAACACAACCTTTCTTTTCAATGAATTCAGAGGAATTAGCAGTATACCTCTCTTATATGTATATGTTATTCATTTTTCCTTCCTTCTAGTCTTTTTTCCCCATCTTGGGTTCCCTTTCCTTTTAAACAATTTCTTCCCAATTTGTACATTTTGGATCTTACTTACTTGTTCTACGTCTCACACTAGGGAGATAATATGATGTTACAAATGTGAGTCTAATTTACTTCCCTTATGAGTATGGTCTCAAATTGCATCTGTTTACCTATAAAGGTCTCAAATATATCTTTCTTTATTGCTGAGTAATACCCCATAATATAGAAAAAGCACATCTTTTTAATCATTTCTTAGTTGGTGGGCATTTGGGTTGTTAACAAGATTTAGCTACAACAAATCATGCTCCTATAAACATTAGTATGCAAATATCTATGTGGTGAGTTGTTTTTAATTCTTTTGGGAATATATCTAATACCTGGGTCAAAATTATACTACAAAGCTGTTGTGAGAGAAAAACATGTACTGGCAAGAAAGCAGACGAGGATAGATGGAACAAAGTAGAAGATGCAGACAGTCCCAAGTACATTCAGCCACCTTATCTTTGACAAAGCTACCAACATGTACATGGGAATAAGCACAGCTGGAAAACCTGGCTTTCTATGTCTATGACTATAACTAAGCCCATGTGATACAACAGAAAATAGTTTCCCCATCCAGTATACTTCAATTTCAGTTTCCCAGGTAATACTTCCTGTTCCAGTTCTTGTTGATTTTGGTTTCTTAGAAATAGTTGGTCACAGGGCCGGGCTGATGGCTCAGTAGAATAAGTGCTTCTCTGGCAAGCACAAGGATCTGAGTTCAATCCCTGGTTCCACTAAATAAACAAATAAACTTTCTAAAAGAAATAGCTGGTCACTGTGATCTGTAGCTGATAACTATGATGCACATTGTGTAAACCAATGCTCAACAGACAGCCATTCTGTCTCTGTATTTCCTGCTTCTTTGTCCAATATAAGCCCTAGGCCACCAGAGAACAGGGCTTGATATTCTGAGGATGAGCCAAATTAGTCTGCATGAATATTAATAAATCAACCCTCAATACCTAGGTTTTGTTTTTGGTGTTTTTCCTTGCTTTGCAGTCTTTTAACTTTTTCTTTTTTTTATTTATTTAAATTTGAGACAAGGTCTCAATTTATAATTCAGGCAGGCCTAGAATTCACAATGTAGCACCGGCTGGCCTCTAACTTATGGCAATCCTCCTACCTCAGCCTCCTGAATGCTAGGATTACAAGCATGTACCACCATGAACTAAATTAACATCAAAATAAATAAAAAACATAAATATTAAAACTGAAACAATAAATATATTGGAAGAAAAAATAGGTAGAAATCTTGAAGACATAAATGTAGACAGATACTTTATGAACAAAACAGAGACAGAAGAGGAAACCCTACCAAACCTGCACAAATGGAATCTCACCTTTTTAAAAAGCTTTTCACAGCAAAAGATATAAAAAACAAAGTGAAAAGACAACACACAGAGTAGGAAAGAATATTATAGCCTTCTGTCCCTTAGACAAAGGGCATATATCTAAAACATATAAAGAATTGAAAAAACTAAGACCCCGCAACTTCAAAGACCCAATCCAAATATGGTCATCTGAAATGCATAGACATTTTTTAGATGAAGAAATAAAAATGGAAAATGAACGTATCAAAAAAGGTTCCACTACATCAGTCATTTGAGACATGAAAATTAGAACAATGTAGAGATTCCACCTCATCCTAGAAAGGATGACCGTTGTCAAGCAATCATCCAATAACAAATGCTGGAGGAGCTTTGTGGAAAATCTAGACTCCAATGTTGGAGTCTAGACTAGTGCAACCACTGTGGAAATCAGTGTTGAGATCCATCATGAATCTATATCACAGTCACGCTCAAGAAGTAAGCTTTAGATTTCATTAAGGGAAGGGCAGCTATTGAATTTGCAGGTCCCAGTACAAAATAAAAATATGAGGTACCTTGTTCAAGAAATAGGAATAATGTGTCATTAAAGATACTAAATATAAAGCTTTTTACTTTAGATATTCTATCACTAATAAAAATAATAACATGATACTGTTGCATGCATAACAACATATATTTGAAAATTACAAAATACATGCTTTTGGCTTAAACATTTTTGCAACAAAATAAACAGTGCTGTGTTGAATTGTATATTGATTGAGATGATTTTTCTCAATTGCTTTCTGGCAAATTCACTTATGATGCCATCAAAATTTAAGTTTCAATAACTTTCTTTTTAACTGATACAATTACAAATGACATTAGTGACTCATGCCCAATGCAATGTCACAAATGCTGTTTACTAAGTTTTTATTTCCAAAGGATCTTTTTGCTGTTATAACCTTTGTGGAGCCATTAAGTACATGTTAGAATCTGAAAAACTAGTTTAAATTTGTAATAAGTTACTTCAAAATATAACTTTTAGAACACTTAGACATAATATGTTTCATGGAACATTTTTTTCTTACAAAGATTACCCCTTCATTTGTCAGTGTAAAATTTATTTGTGCAAGTCAGAATTTAATTTTTAATGTAAATCTATATAATAGAATGTTAAAGTTTTTCTGCCATATGTTGTTATTGGCAGAGTTTGTACAATGGTTGCATAATTTGTACATAATTCTAAATTCCTGTTATTATTCTATTGATATATTTTAGTTACATGGAAAAACTCATTAATTATATGCCCCTAAAGCTTCATATAAAAATAGTTCTTGTCATTCAATGGAATAATTTTCAAATTAAAGTTTTATTTCTAAGCTTGTGGATATGGATATTAGCTTTACAATATTGAAATAATATGTTCAAATTAATAAATTTTTAAACTATTTAAAGAATTTGGATAACTGATACAGTTTATTGAAATGTCCATCTCCAAGAAGAAAGCTGTTCTTCTGTTTGGTAACAAATTACTGACAAAGTTTACTGACTAAACAGATTGTACCTGTCCTGGTGACCAGATTGGGTAGTGAGTATTTCTGTGAATGCCACAGAGACAGCACCAGGGGACAGGTGAGTCAGTTGGCCTCCTCCCATTCTGGATCTTGCTGCTGGCTTTTTCAGAATCCCTCCTTTGTCTAAAGCCTTTCTTATATCGCTGCTGTTTCTGCTGCTGCTGCTGCTGTTGCTGCCACTTTAACCCCATTAATCTGGCTGGGTAGTTCTGGGTAGACCCTCTCTTAGGTCTTTAGCTCCTGACAGCCACTAGTTATGCATGCACACACAAGCACCATGCACCAGCTGCTTGCAGGTATGCTGCCTTTTGCATCTCCAGGTGTGTGTGCAGGGGTTTTGGCTGCTGAAAAACAACTCTTCATGTACTGTCACCCATCCATATGCTGTACCACCCCATTAAAGTTTTCTTACAAAACAGGTTGGGAAATGAAATGATTAAGAATTTCAGGCCAGCCAAATAGCTCAGCAGATTAAAACACCTGCAAGTAGGCAAAAGGGTTGAGGGTTCGATCCCCTGGCCAGCTGTGCTGGCCCTACCCCTGAGCTGCACTGAGAGGGCAATTGAGACTGGTTTTTGTGGTATGTGCCTATAATCCCAACTCTTGGCAGGCTGTAAACAGGAGTATCACTATGAGTTTGATCTAGTGGTGAGACCCTGAACACCCTGTAGACCTTCCCCTAAAAAAAAAAAAAAAGAAAAGTAAAAAAAAAAAAAAAAAAATTTAAGACAACAAAAGCAGAACTTAAATCTAAGCATGGAGCATTCACAAGAAAGTGGCCGTATGTGACTCACTAGATTATATGCATATGAAATGGGGTCAGAATGTCACAATAGGAACTTTTTTTTTTTTTACATAGAAATATAGAATGCATGCAATGTGATTACAAAAGCCTTGCCGGTGATCTGGATGAGGAATGTGCAGATGTTGCTGAAGGGGCACAAAGTTTCAGTGGACAGGAAGAATCACGATTATAAAGAGCTATTGCTCAGCAAGACGCCTATGGATGATGATGATGATGATAATAATAATAATAATATAACTCAAAATCACTAAATGAGATTTTATTTATTTATTTATTTATTTATTTTGGCAGAAACGGGGATCAAACTCAGGCCCCTGTGCTTGCCAGGGAAGCACTTATTCCACTGAGCCATCTCCCTGGCCTCCCTAAATGAGATTTTAAATTAAGGGTTTTTTTTTTTACAAAAAATTACTAAATATGTCATGTAATATGATAATCAGTTTTAATTAATCATTTCTCAATGAAAATGTGAATCAAAGCATCATGCTATGTAAATATGTACAATTATTTACATCATGTATGTAAATATGTACAATTATTGTTTCTCAATTAAATTTAAATAAAAGAAGTATTTTCTTTTTCCTGAAAAGCAAAGGGAGTAATCGGAAGCAGAAAGCAAAAGAGTCAGATAAATGCACACCAATAGGTACAGTATAAAAAATGGATGCACATACAGAAAGATCGCTCTGCAGCACCAGGTGTGTGATCCCGAAAGAGCAATGCAGGATAGCTGAGCACAGCTCTCCCTGTGAGAATGATCCTGTGTGGGTAAATGAACAGACACTTGGACAGCTTTTTAATTGCTATTCTTCTGCTGAAACTACGGCCTAACCTATCCTGATCCCACTATTCTAAGCCTCATCCTGACCCTTCAAGCCAGCTTTGTAACAACCTTGAGGTCCCTGATTCTTCTACTGGAATTTAGTTCCACAACCATGCACAGGCTCAGCTCAGAATTCAAAGAAAATCTTCTTTAGGGAGAAAGTGGAATGTGGAGAGACTTGGCGAGTGATGTTACACCACAGTAGGTGTAATAACTGGTGGCTCATGAACACCAAAACACTCCTACTATTAGTAGGTAATTGAAACTGGTAGAGCTTAAATTATAACAAATATAAATAGAGGAAAGTATGGAGACTCCATCATTTGTAAAATGTTCAGATTAATCCAGCTTGTCTTGCAACAAAGCAAGGAGATTCCTTTCAATTTCATATTCTTTTGTTCTTGCACTTTTGTTAGGTGTCTACCGAAGTTCAAGGTAACAGCTTTAAAGCTTCAATATGCACAAGAATTTCTTGGAGAAACTTGTTCATATCATAAATTCCTTACCTCCCAGCAGAAATACTGATGGGGCAGATCTGTAGGAAGGACCCTAGAACATGGATGTTCAATAAGTTTCTCCAGTTGATTTAGTGTCATTAGTCCAAGGACTGTGCTTTGAAATGTTGCCTTAGGTTTCAGTATGTGAACTGAAGTTTCCCTTTAAGGGAAAACCACATTATAGTAAATATATTGTTAGGAAGTCTCTGATGCTCTGAGTCCAAGAAATAGTTCATCACCATTAAAATATTATTTGTGAGTAATGCTTCAAAAATAAAGATGGAGCTTTAAGGTTAACTGTAATTAATTTGTAGGTTATGTTTACTTTTAGAATCTAATCAAACATTTTATCATACAGAAAATTCTAAAAGTTCTTGGATTAAATAAACACTTTATTTTAATTTAGGGTTTTCTACATGAGTAGAATAAGGAATATATATTTAATCTATTTTTGTATATATATACATAAATGTGAAAAATTCACAGAAATGTGAACTCTAAATATGTTAGAAATACTTAAAATTTTTTTAAGGTAATAAAACTGATTTTGTCATGCTTAAAAGGTTACACAATTTTTAAAAAATATATTCCTGAAACTCTTATGAATGAAATTATGCGATGGAGAGGATTTACTTCCAGATAATTGGAAAATAGTTAAGGAGACTGACAAAAGAAAGTTGGATTTGTGTTCCTTATTATCAACACTATGCGATATGCACATAAGTTCTACTTGTATTATGTTCTCAATTCTGTGTGGATTTTTAATTTTCAATAATAAAAAAGTATGAAAATGAAAGAGGCTTGAAATATCTACATAAGTGGAAGTAATATTTTCCACTGAGCTTTTAAACTACTGACAAGTTTTTGAAGATTATATATAAATGACACAATTCATAAAAAGATTATAAAATTTAAGTATTTTAATATTTATCATTTTCAGTCGATGTAAATCAATTGAACTGTTATGTCAAACAGTTTTATCTAGTCACCTTATTGTTAAGAAGTACAAAGAAAGGTTTGATGGGATATATATGTATTATACATATGAAAAGCCTTGTTAAAATTCACATCACCATCAATACCAATTTTCAGAGTGCATTTTTAGTTATAAGTGCTCTAGTAACATAAAAACTATATCAAAACTCATGTCAGAATCCACACAAATGGGACTGAGTCTTTATTATCAATGACCAAGTGCACTATCACATAACATAAATTTTAAGTACATTTCTAGAAGCCAGTAAATGGACAAACTGATAATTAAGAAAATACATTTTTGTTTACTTCTTTGTTTTGTTTTAAGTTGCCTGAAATCTTTATCTGTGTATAATAGTGATTCAGCATCATTTTTCAAAATAAATGTAAAATGATTCCTGAAGTTATGAGATCCTCTCAAAGCATGGACAGCTACATATGAAAAATAATCAGACTACTTTGCTGTATGAATATGGGGCTCTCTTCATTTATCTTTATAACATAATAGAAAATGTTAAGTCACCAAAATGAGCTAGAGCATAAATAGCACTTCCAACAGGTAACAAAGTTATCTGATATTTTCTGTCACTAGTGAACTAGAGAAAACTGGAGATAAATAATTCAGAAATTTGGTGCTTTTTCTAATTCTTGAGAGTCTAAAATTACACTACATAGAAAGGTATTAATATATTAGCTCTTTGCGTTGTTAACTCATGAACATGCCTAAAAGTGGGACTGTATTCTATCTGTAAGCACTTCATTAAAATTTAATTTATTATAGATCTGAAAGTTAGTAGATTTTTTTCCAAAAGAAGACATATAAATGGCCAAACAGTATATGCCATATTAGTCAATCTTAATAAACATCAGGGAAATGTAAAGAAAAATCTTTATATCTCGTTGGATGGCTGTTATTTAAAAGGCAAGGCTTAATTGTTTATAAGGCTATGAAGAAAAGGGAATACACTATGGATGTGGAAGACTTGCCCAAGGAGTGAATGGTTGAACAGTAAGTTGTTTAGATTAATGAAACATGTTGGATCCAGCCATTGTCTTTCCCATACCACCGAAATACTTCCTAGCCTTAAGACAGTTTCTTGCTGGCCCAGGAAATGGCTCGGGAGAATAAGCACTTGCCTGGCAAGCTCAAGGGCCTGAGTTCAATGCCTGGTTCTGACAAAAAAAAATGCTCCTTGCCAAAACTGCTTTTCTTTTTCTTTTCTCTTACACTGATATTCTAAATAAAAGCCAGAGAGTTCTCAGCTGAATGCCTTCAGTTGAGGCAGCCCCTCTCAGCCTCTCATTATTAAATTAAGGCTGATCTCCAAGCAATCTTTCATTCTGTATGCATCCATAGGGACACATGGTAACAAGTTAGTCCCTCTGTAGGTCTCAAAAACACAAAGAAGGGGGCATAAGCAGATGCAGAATAGCCTGGAACATCTCTACAAGACCCCACTAGTTGGGTCTCATCTCTAAATAATCCTTAATTCTCTGCACCACCATGGTCACATACTGTGATATAAGTGGAAATGAAAATTGGTTCAGAATTATAACAAATAATATGAAAATATCCAAAAATACTTAAAAATAATACCTGCATATGATCCAGAAACCCTTGTTTTAAATGCATGCTTATGTTAGTAAGCTTTTCACTGATGTGACCAAATACCAGACAAAACAACTGAGGAAAGGGGGATTGATTTGATATTAATGGTTTCAGAGGATTCAGTACATGATGGGATAGCTCTGATTTGGGTGACTAAGAATGAGATAGTATTTTGTGCCACAAAATCATGTTGGAACAAAGTTGCTCACCTCATGGCAGTGAGAAGCAGGTATGAGCAAGAACAAGAGTGAGTAGTGAGGGAAAGGTCCAGGTTCAAAATAGGCTGGCCTCTAATGACTTACTTCTCCGAGTAGGCCTGACTGCCTACTATAGTCCATGCAGCCATGAACACATGAGTGGACTAAATAATTGATGAGGATAGCCCACAGTTACCTCCCTCAGCCCCATCACGAACAGTTCCATGTTCGAGATCAAGACCCCCAATGTGTGAGACTTTATAAGATGCTTCATATTAAACTGCAGCATTCTTTTCCTTGTCCTCAAAGTATCTTGCCAATCTGATTATGCAAAATATTTAATAGCTCTGTAAGAGTTTCCAAATCTTAAAAGTTTTATCATTGCTCAAAATTTAAGTCTAAGGCATCATCAGACCCTCAAGGTAACTATTAGTTGTGAGTTGATACAAAAATTTTAAACAGCAAGTTTTGTACTTTCAACATACAGAGTAAACATTCCCATGGAACAAAAAGACCCTATAAATAAGAGCTTGGAGCAGTAAAAAAATCAAATCTTGTGGCTCTATGCATGGCATGTGCAACACGCAGCAGTAGAATGTGAGCCCTCACAATTCTTGAGAAATCCCAACCATAAAGGCATGGTTGCAGCCCATAGGGGCTCTCTTGGCCTGTGGGTTTCCTTGAAGGATGTTCCTCATTTCCAGGATCTCTAAATTTCTTGGATCTCTACTGAAGCTTTGGCTTCACTCTGAAAATTTCACATGTCATCTTCTGCAAGGACTGTGACTTGTTACATAGTACATAGCCTCCCTGCCTTTCCTTTAACATTGAGGTGTAAACTTCTGACACCATAGTCCTGAATTCTGAATGCCTACAACACCAGCATTATGTAAATGATGTCATGGTCTGACTCCTCCCTAGGAAATGCCCAGGCTAACTTGGATGATGGCTGAAGCAACCTCTGATTTCCTTGATGACTGAAATGAATCCTAGAAGAATGACTTCCTAAAGAGCACTACATGTATATCGAGCCTTAGGCCTCTCCGCAAATTCTTTCAAAGCAATGGAAATGCATTCACTGTCTAGAAGAGTTATCTACGCCAGTATGTTCTTTGTAGCCTTCCTTGCAACAGACAAGATAAGGAAATATCCTCAGGGTTCATTTTCTATAAGTAGATAAAGAAAATATTGATTATATTTTCAATGGAAATTTATTCACCCATTAAGAAAGAAACATTGCCATTTGCAATAGCATAGAAATACCTGTGTGTAATTATGTGACATAGGCCAGATTCTGGAAGAAAACTATTGCATGAACTGACTTATGGAATTGCAAAATTCTAAGTATATGTAAACAGATAATAGTGTGGCAGCTACCAGGCCTGGGGAATTGGGAAATGGGGACAAGTAGGTCACAGGATTATCTAAAGACCTAAAGTACAGCAGACTACAGTTGGAGAGTATAGTCTATATGGAGACTATACTTAATAATACAATATTATATACTAAAATTCACTAAGAGTCAACTTCAAATATTTTTACCAAAAATATACAAATAAGTTAACTATGTAAAGATATGGCATGTTAATTTGTTCAATTATAGTAATTACTTTATAATGTGAGTATATATTTATACATACACTTTACATTGTACATAGGAAATGCAATTTTATTTTTTAGAAAGGTGGTCCTCTCAGGTTTTGCTTGAAACAAATTATTTTATCATTACTTGGTGGGACAATTCTACAAGAACAAGGGAATTCTTGCTGGGGTTTTATTCCTAAATGTGAGAAGAAATCAAATATACCACACACGTGAACAATTTATGTTCATGGTATAGTATCACCTACATTATGATTTCTTGACCACACTTTATTTAATTAAGAACCAATACTGGATTTTCTTATTATTAGCAGAGCAAAATTGTATCACAACATGAAACAATAACATGATGAATATAATATATTATAGTGATCATTTTCAGCTCTACAGAAGGTTCCAATAAAAAGCCAAATAAAACTATTGGGGATGGCATCTCTCAATTGTGTAATTTTATCCTATCAAAAGAAGTTCTAGTTTAGTCTTTAATCCACCCCTGTTAAGATGCTGTCACTCCCTCAATCCTTCCCCATCCTTGTTTGGGTGTTGTATCCATAAAAGAGATAAGAGGAAAACAGCACTAATTACAAAGAAAAAGAAGCTGTGATTTCTTGAGTAAACCAAGCCATGGCATTGTGGTTGCCATGGAAACCAAGAAGGTATTTAAGAAGAGACAAAACGAAAAATGAGGCTGGACAAGCTTCTGATCTGTGAGGATCAGGGAAGTGCATTTGGATGTTGAATGGACATGTAAAATGTGTAACCTGGGAAGGGGATGATGGCTGGCTTTAATAATGCACTTGGTTTTCTGCTAATCTTTGGAAATAATCTCACGATTTCATATGGATGGCCCAGAAAGACTACCATGGACAAGACTCTCACATTGAGTTCCTCCACACGTACCCCACACCTCCCCAGCCTCTGTGCCTACAAGGCACTTCTGGGCACCTTTGATGCCACAGCTGAATTCAGCTAGCCACCTGGGAGTGGCAGAGGGCTGGAAGTCATGGCCACAGCTAAAGGAACAGACAGAGTCACACTCTCTGACCGGATAGACCTAATTGGCTTTTGTTCTCTTTTTGATTTCTAGTGAGAGTGGTTTTGGGCCCTAGCACCTAGAAGTGTGTAGCAATTTGTTTCGATCCATTTTCCCAGATGAGAGAACCTGGAATGTTAGTTGTTTGTCAGTTCTCTCAGGCAAAAGAGCCACTAAAAGTGTGTGTTCTCTCCCAGATGAGAATCTGTAGGAGGCTGTTTGTGTTTGCAATCAGAGGATATTGCTACATGTATTTTTATTTAAACCACCTCAAAGTTCAAATTGGTACAGGAAACACTGGTGAGGACCAAATTTCTTCCCAGGATATTGTCTGTTTGTCTGAATTGCCTGTTTTATGTTTTCCCCATGTGCCCATGTTCCCTGATGTGCCCATTCCCTGAGATTACAACTGAATCCACAGTCTGGGCTGGAAGAGTTGTAATTGTCCTTTCCCTCCTGCCACTTGGAATAGTCTATTTGGAAACATGGAAAAATTCAGGTTCTGCTTAGTTGCTTCACATTGTTATAGTTACTGCCATTGTGTCAAATTATATTATCCTTGTACTTTTGCTCTTTGTGTAGATTGAGCAGGACTGTATTTAAGATTTCTGTTATGGGGATATCTGTTCTGGGGATGTTGACAGCAAACCAACAGTGCTGAAATACATTATCCAGAACTTTGATAAATTTAAAGGTAAATATAGGATGAAAATCACAAAACAAGAGCTCACGATGCTATGTAAAGAAGAATGGCCTCCTTTCGTAGTAGGTTGGCCAGCTGAGGAAAGGATTGATCCTCACACAGCCACTAGCATACGGGAGATAGTAACTGGGAAGCTGGGACAGCCAAGCCAGTTCCTGTATATTGACTCCTGAGTCTGCGTGATTCATATATGACCTCAATAGCATAGGATATGTGCACGTGGAATACCTGACCACGTACTGATTATGAAAAAAAGTCTTTAGGACCCACGCTTCCTGTTCTGCCATCAGCCCTTCTTGAGGACTCACATTTAACTCTTAAGACTGTACAGGCCATTAACCCTGCTTCTTTACTGCTGATGTCATTGGAGCCCCCAAATAATGATTGTGTAGAGACTATGGAGGCTGCACATTCTACAAGACCTGACCTACAGGACATGCCCTTTCAAGACCCTCATCTCATCTTGTTCTTGGATGGGAGCAGTACGGTAATAGCTGGGGTACACAGGGCAAGAGCATCAGTCATGACAGTAGAATGGACAGTACAGTTGGGAGCACTATCTCCTGGTACATCAGTCTAAAAAGCCAAACTGATAGCGCTTACCTGGGCCTTAGAACGGGGGAAAAACAAGACTTTAAACATTTTCACAGACTGCCAGTATATGTTTGTCACTTTACATGCACATGGCACCATCAGCAGAAAAGAGGTCTCCTAACTGGAGGAGGAAAAGGACATTAGAAACTCACAAGTGATATTGAACTTTTTGTAAGTAGTATGGTGGCCCACTCAACAGGTAGTAATACACTGAACCAGACATCAAAATGGAAATTCCGTCAAGGCCCAAGGCAACAGCACTGCTGATTTGGCAGCAAAACAAGTGGCTGTGGAGATTTGCTGCTGGAAACACACATTATGGTGGCACCACTCCTTCAGCCACCAAAGTACTTTGAGACTGCGTTAACATGGGCCAAGTCAGAAGGGGCATCAGAAAGAAATGGATGAGAACTCCGGCAAGAGAGAGTGTTCTTACCCAAACACATGGGACATTTTTTGATTCAGGAGCTACATAATAAAAACCATCTGGGCAAGACAGCTATGGCAGAACTGTGTGGCTGTTACTTTTGTATATCTAGACTTTTGGGCCCTATGTGCCTCAGTGGCCAGTAAATGTGTGACTTTTGTTAATAACAACCCAGTTCCTCATCCACAGTATGAATCAGGCGTCCGCCAACAGGTAACCCTCCCTTTCAAAGACATTGAGGCAGATTTCACAGAGATCAAGCCTATGATTGGAAACAAAACATATCTGTTGATGCCTGTTTGCACCTACTTGGGATGTGAAGAGGCCAGGGAAACTTGAACTGAGACCTCCAGAGAGGTGATAAAAGCATTGACGTGAAGCAGAGAATTTTTAAATTGCTGGTAATAAAACACAAGTGGGGGTGGAGGAATCATTGCAAATAGCAAATGAAAGATTTACACAGAAACTTTGAGACTTACATTTTGTAATCTCACCCAGTTCATTCTGATGCTGGAAGCTGTATCCTTGTTTCCTAGGCAGGAAACTGAGGAATGTTTTCCCTAAGAACATAATGAGCCCAAGAGACAGTATATAAACACAGGGTATGTGGCAATTTCCCAAGGAAATAGCCCATCTAGGACATCTTAATATGAGCTACAATAGAGAACCAAGCCCGCAAACATGATAAGAACTTTCATAACATTTTTAGTGTTCCCTTCTTAACTATAAGCAAACAGCTAACATTCACAAGATATCTTTGTACATTTTGAGCAAAGAAGAGACGTTGAAACAAAGAAAGCCACCATGTGGCAAAATAAACCATTCAGGGAAAATAAACTAGAAAAATATTTGAGAAGTTATATTTTCCAGGAAAAAAATATCCTGCAAGGTATGATAAAGGAATAATCATAAAATGAAAGGATAATTACAAAGTTTATTATACTTTAGCAAAAACACACAAAATAATGGGTGAACATCCTGGAAGAAAAAGCTAAGGAAATCTCTTATAGGGTAGAGCAAAAAACCTATGAAATGGAGCAGGAGAGAATTTTTTAAAAAGCCACACATACTTACATACACATGTATATTCACACAGAGATAAAATATCTTAGACACATATAGATAGAGTAACAATAAAGTAAACATAGTATTTAAATAAGAGGACTGTTAAGTATGGCATAATGATGTACACCTGTAATTCAAAGTGAGTCTGATGTAGGGAGAACCAGAGTTTGAGAACAGCCTGGGAAACCTAGTGAAATCCCCTCTCCAAATGAACAATCAAACAAATTAAGATAAGTAATAAGAATTTCAGAAAAATAAATTAAATACAATATTGGGTCATTTAATTAAATAATCTAGGACCAGAATGTATGAATTCCTAAGATGCCAGCCCACCAAAAGCCTCA
Organism: Octomys mimax; assembly: GCA_002564305.1. Classification (NCBI taxonomy): domain Eukaryota; kingdom Metazoa; phylum Chordata; class Mammalia; order Rodentia; family Octodontidae; genus Octomys; species Octomys mimax. The sequence continues at coordinate 16,713 of NDGM011054030.1, forward strand.
TAGAATGGTTGAAGACAGATTTAAACACTGTATATCTTTCCACAACTGAGGAATATTGGGGAAAACAAACTGTTGGAATGCATGTCACAAACAACAGATCAGAAATCAAAATGGCTTCAGCTCGTGAATTAAAAACATAGCATTTTTAAATTTATGAAGAATCATCGTCTGAATTCTAAAATTTAAATTCTATTTTCACCTAAAATATCAATCAAATGTAAGCAGAGAATGAAGATTTTTCCAAACATGGAGCTTTCAGTAAAGTATCTCTTTTTGAGTTATTTTTTTAATAAAGACATCAGAAGATTTAATCCACCAAAGACAAAGATGTTTGTTAAAAAAGAGAAAAGCATGGTATGTAAGCAACAGAGTTCTGACTAGAACATGGGATTGGGCTGATACTAAAGCAAAGCAACTGAGATGGGTTTGTAAAATAAATTATTTTCCAATCCCTAGAAAACTAGGCAAACAAAACAAGGTAAAGCAAATAGAGAGAGTGCAAAGCTAATATTCTGAAATGAAATGTGGACAGAAAAAAACAAACAAACAAGGAAATCCACATGATGATATCTTATTTCTCTATTTCTATAAAAATGGAAATCAAAGACTTAATCTTTACTTAATATCATTTCCTCTTTATACATATAATACACAAAATTAGATTGTTTGATATGTTTTTAGCCAAACGTAAGATTACGAGATGAGACTTTTTAATATAATTTAAATTTCTTTTTTTCCATAATTTTATTGAGGAACAAATAACAATGAGACAGTTTCAAACCAAAGTGGTAGGACAGTTTCAATAATTAACACATTGCATACAT
>NDGM011054040.1:0-13891 GCA_002564305.1 Octomys mimax
GGGGCTGGGGAGATGGCTCAGTGGAATAAGTGCTTCCTTGGCAAGCGCAAGGGTCTGAGTTCATTCCCTGGTTCCGCAAAAAAAAAAAAAAAAAAAAAAAGAAAAGAAAATGAGAAGAAAGATTTTACTAGTAGTGTTTAGACAAGATATCATATCTGCATCTTGTCCTCTGAATAACTACTATGAAGACAACAATATGCACTGTATTAATTATTGTAACTGTCCTACTAAACTGTTTTGAAACTGTCTCATTGCTATTTCTTTCTCAATAAAATTAATTTTAAAGAAAAGAAATTCCACCAAATAAGCTCTTAAGTCTATCTAACTAATTTCAATGCAGCTGGGGCATCTGGGGACTTCCAGAAAGAAGAGAGCAGGCAGAACTTTAGCAGACAGATTTGCTGAGGTCAGGCTAGAAACAGAACCACTAACCCGCACCACTATAAGACACCAGGTCCAAGTTGCTTGGGGCCACACTTCTCACCAGAGGTAGGCCAACTCGACTCCTCTGCCTTGGCCACAGTACCACATTAGTAGCCCACTTGCCTTGAGGTCAAGGGATGGAGTGCTAGAGGTGTGGGATTTTGACACAGACAGATCTGGGTTTGCATTTAATTCTGCTACCTATGAGCTATTGCATGATATGGAAGTTGCTGGACAGCTCTGTGCGTCAGTTGCCTCATTAAAATGAAGATGATATTTCTGTTCTGCCACAAGGTTATTGGAAAGATTAAAGATAGTGCACGTAAAGCTCCTGATAACAGGGCTCAGGACATGGTAGTCATGGCAACCAATAAATGGTAGCTGTTTTTCTCTGTTCCATCTGAAAGAAGCAAGATATAAAAGGTCACATATTGTATGATTCCATTTATATGAAATGTCCAGAATAGGTAAATGCATAGAGACAGAAATTAGATTAGTGGTTGCCAGGGCCTGGGGGGAAGAGGCAATGGAAAGTGACTGCTAATGGATACAAGGTTTCTCTTTGGGGTGATGAAAATGTTCTAAAATTAGATGATGGTGATGGCTGGACAACATAATAGACATACTAAAAACCACTAAATTGGACAGTTTAAATGAGTAAATTTTATGTTAAGTGAATTAGACCTTAATCAAATTTTTAAAAACAAATTATCTGTTCCTCCATTTAAAAATATAAAATGAAATGCACATTTCTAAAATATATGTAGCAGTCCTAAATACCTCATAGGGTTTTTGTAAAAATTTCATGAGTTTATTTTTAACAAATATTTAAACTAATACTGGCATACTATAAAAGCTTTTAAATGTTGTCCGTAGTAATTATTCCTGTTATTGTCATTATCATAATCATCACTTTCATTATAGATAATGTAGTAAATCATTGGGGTACAAATCAATAGAGCTGCCTTAAATCTGACTTCATACATGGCAGCATACACTATTACAGTTGGCTGTGCAGTCACTGGATTCAAACTGTCTTGATCAACATCCTGACTCCAGTATTGATGTGATTTTAGGCAAGTTTTCAATACTTTCCTCAGATTATTCATCTGTTAAATGGGAGTAATAATAGCCCACACTTAATGGACAGCCTTGAAAATTGAAGGATATATCTATGAGGATGTTTTTCGCTTCAGGTCTCAGAAATCTAGTTCAATTTGCCTTAAACCAAATAGATGGCAAATAAAAGGGGAAATGAACTGGGAAAATTTAATACAGATGTTATGGCTTGTGTCTAGATGTTCCCCCAAAGCCTCGTGCAGTCATAGGTGAAGCTCTTCAGAGGTGGCTGGATCTACAGTGGGTGATGGTGGGATCGAGGGGGTGTGACTACTAAATCCACTGGTTCGTTTAGTATAGTTCTGAGTGTGGATAATAGGAAGGTCTGTTCTTGGGGGTGAGTGTTACCAATCTTAAGGGCATTAACCTGGGTAGAATATAAAGGACAGAAAGAGGGTCATGTGTATGTCATTTGCTTCTTGGTGCTTTTGCCATTTTCTGCCTGCCATGAACTGTTTTTCCTCTGCAGTGCACCTCTGCCAAGCCACCCTGCCTTGGAGCCAGACAATTATGGACTGAAATTTCTACAAACTGTGATACTTTCCTCCTTTAATAAATCTTTCCTCCTTTAACCCCGCATGTTAGGTATATTGTCTTAACAACAAGAAAAATAATTAAAACACCATGTCAGAAGGGAAAGGAGGAAAAAAAAGAACAGAGAGAGGGGGAGGGAGAGAGAGAGAGATTTTTAGTACATCATTACTTTGAAGATACTTCTCAGAGGTTTCTCTGCCCAAATTTTCCTCCTGAGTTTTACAATTATTATTCCTGTCATTAATATAAACTACTTCAAACTCTTTTGGTAATAAATAATCACTGGGTAAACAAAATACATTGCCTTCTATGCTATTGTCTCTGCCCTATAGAATCTCACTGAGAAGACTGTAAAATATTTTAGTAAGTAATATTTCTGCCCAATCAGTAACCTCTCTCAGAAAAGCATTGTAGACTGGCCAATGCATTGCCAACATATACCCTAAAAGGATAATATTCATTAAACTAATACAACAGAAAGCCAGAAAAAAAGGGTTGTGCAGAGCCAGTGATTGAGACTAGGCATGGTGATGCGCACCTATAATCCCAGCACTTGGCAGGCTGTAAACAGGAGAATCACTATGAGTTTGACCTAGTAGTGAGACCCTGAACACCCTGTAGACCCTTTCCTAAAAAAATACAGAAAAAAAATAAAAAATAAATTAAATAAAGCTTTTACAGAGAGCTTTTTTCTAATTCAACAATGTGAAGTCAGAATTCTAAGTGCTTTTCTTTTGGCTTAAATTGGCAAGAATCAGGTTGACAAATTAGGGTTAAGATGAAGATGTCAATATTCATTGGCCTCTGAATTTGTGAATAAGCCTGGGGTTTTCTACCAAATCTAGATAGAAAGATTGTTTCTCTTAAGATACAAGAGAGGAGATATGCTAGTCCAGGGTCCAAGAAATACTGACCCATGTGCCATTTTGCTCATGAGAACGACACAGTCATAACAAGAAAAGAACATTTCTTTGCATGCCCTTGGGCCATTGCCTGATCTCCATTAAGCCATAAAGATCAAAATTGGTGTCTGTTCTGTAAGCGTACAGCACTGAGTGTGGCTCCTCCACACTTCCTTACTTGCTTATTTTCTTCCTGCCTGCCTTCCTTTTTTCCTTCCTTCCTTCCTAGCCTAGTTTTATATGACTACTAAGAAGACAGGAGAAGACAGCACTCAGGAAGCTGAGGCAAAAGGAGGTATAGGAGTCTTTGCCGCTATAATTTTTATGCTTCATTTTTACCTCATTAAGATGGATCTGGCAGAGATTTAAATTACTCCAGCTATCCTCTATGTCATACATTCAACACTTCGATGATTTCATAAAAGTTTTAAAATTCTCAGTGACAGAGTGAACAGCTTTTGGCCTTTAAATCAAATGACGGAATATTTCTTCAGGCCTAAAAAAATTAAGGATTCTATTTCTGTACCTAATTTACTTATTACACAGTCACTTGGCTTTTCATTAAACTTTGATGATAAATTATTCAATACTCATGTATCAGAAGTGTTGCAGAACAAAATTTTTGGTAACTGCTTACATGTCCAAGAGAAAGCACTGCCTCTCATTCTGTCCTTCCCCTACGTGATTGTAGTTGGGAATCCCACAGTCCTAACTCCTATTCTTTCCTTCCTTGCTTCCTTCCTTCTTTATTTCCTTCCTTCTTTCCTAGCCTAGTTTTATATGACTATTAGAAGACAACCCTCAGGAAGCTGAGGCAAAAGATGGTTGATTCAAAATCAGATTGGACTATATAGTAAAACTTTGTCTCACAAAAAAAGAGAGAAGAGGCCCTCCCTGTAACATATCATGGAACTGAAGCAGCCTAATGAGCTTTTGTTTCCCTGAAAGTTCTACTACATGGAGCTTCCATCCTGTTCTGTACTGAATTGTGTACCCCTCAAATTCATATCAAAACCTTAGCCTTCAAACATCCTTGGGAGATAGAGCCTACAAGGAAGTAATCAAAACTCAATGAGATCATAAGGGTGGGGCTCTGATCTGGACTTAGTGTTCTTTAAGAAAAGGACACCCAGGAAAGGGAAATAACTTGGAGGTCTAAGTGCCTGCCTGGAAAGTGCAAGGACCTGAGTCCAATCCCTGGTATCACATGCTGTGTCAGCCCCGGAACCCCAGGCATGCCCTGCTGGCCACTGCAGCCTGACATGGTGGTGCACCTGTTATCCCAATGCTGGGGAGGCTGAGACAGGAGGATCACTACAAGTCCGAGCTGCATAGCAAGAACCTGTACCAAATAAATAAATAAATAAATAAATAAGTGCAGAGAGCTTTCATTCTCTCCTGGCCACACACACATATATACACAGACACTACCACCATGTTCATAAAGAAGAGACCACATGAGAACACAAGAGAAGGAAGCCATCTGCACACCAGGAAGTAGGCCCTCACAGAATCCAAACCAGCCAGCACTTTGGTCTTGGACTTACAACCTCCAAAACTGTGAGAAAATCAATTTCTGTTGTTTTAGTCCTTCAGTCTGTGGTACTATTTGTAGCACCCCCTAGCCTCTTTCTGCCCATTTCCTTCACTGAGTGCCCTCCTTCACTACCCAATAAGTTTCTCTTTGGTGATTTACAGCCCTAAGGCAGAGGCACATTCCCATCTCTCCTTAGTAGAAGTTTTTCTGAACTACACATATTAAGTTAGTTTAAGCTTACCACCTTCTTTCAATCATTTTTATGACTCTCCTCCATACTTTATCCCATTTGAACAAATGCATTCCTTATCTGAATGACAAAATTTCAACTTGCAGCAAGATGCAAATATACATTCATTCTATGCTCCAGTATGAACCCACACATACACACACAAAACTCCAAGAATATTCAGATTTCCTTAATTCTACCCAATTCAAAATTCAAAGATAAGCCTGAATTCCACTTCCTCAATTTGTCCAAACATTTCTCTTCAATGAGATTTTAAGAACCTAACCAAGAACTAGTTAAAGGTGGAAAATTACATAACCACTTGTGAATTCAAAAGCATTGTGTGGGAATATGTCCAGCACAACTACAGCTCAGAGACCTGTGTGAGAACACAAGCTGGGGATTCTGCTCATGTTCCCTGAACATTTAGACAGAAGCCCTGCTGGTGTGCTCTTTGGAGAGTGATGGACGGAATCCAGTTTGTCTAAATGTGAGAAGGGCTCATCCCGGAAAGTAGGCCCTGTAGCTCTCTGAGAAGAGAAGGTTGGATTCACTGTCAAAGCCCAAAGATTCTACTCCCTCTTCCTCCAAGAATCCTCAGTACTGAGGCACAAAAGTGGCTTCCAGCACACGGGAGGCAATAAATGCCTCCTGCCTCCATGACACCGCTTTCAGTGAGTAGCAGTGAGCCACTGTGACAGTGTCAGTAGCCAGCTCTCTCTTTGTTGGTTTCAGCTGCAGGGCTTTACAGGCATAAATCAGTGCTACTTAGGCCCACTGTGCATTTTAGCACTTTTAGATGCTGAGTATTTCAAACAATTGTATTCCAGTGGTGAAGAAGAAGGTAAACCACTGTCCGTGGGAGGGTGAGAAAAGCAGGCACCTTGAATTCCCTGTGGCAGACACACTCTAACAGCCCTGCAGGCGACAATGCAGATCTCTCCATGCACCAGCATGGATTTTATTCATCTTCCCTCAGCTTCATACATTCAAGATTGCAATTTCTTTCCATTTATGTATGTGACTCTGATGGGAAACCCTAAATATCTACATCTCTCTGTTTATGCATATTAAAATGCAAGGTGGCAATGGCTTTTTTCTTTCCATTCCAATTGATAGACACAATGCATAAAAGGGGAATTAAAGTTGATCCTATTTCATCAAAAGCAATTTCAAGAAATCTATTAGTCAAAGAAGAATGTAGTCAGCTATTGCTTAGCACCATAGTAACTAGTGATTTGTGTTCCTAAGGAAACGCTATTACCACATTTGCCATTGTGCTTTGAGCTGGACCTTTCTGGGAGAACATTTATGGGGTCATGTGCTTATTCTGCCAGAGTGTGAGGATGTGCAGCTGTCCCCAGCGTAAAGCATCACAGTTGGTAACTCCATTACGTGCAACCTGGGCAGTGGGTGGAATTATCTACATGCACGTGCCAGCTCTGCTTGGAGTCAGGGGAGACCAGATGGCTACTGGGAGGGTTACTGCCTCTCCATACACCAGATGGGTATGTACTAGCAAATGTGCATGCTGGTTTCTCTGGACATGCCAATGCATGCATAACTGTTTTTTTCATCAGGCAGTGTATTACTTTCCTATGGCTACCCTAACGAATTACCACAAACCTGGTGGCTTAAGAAAAGACAATTATATACTCATAATTCTGGAGGCTAGAAGTTCAAAATCAAGCTGTTGGCACAGTCATGCACCCTTTAAAGTTTCTTAGAGATAATCTGTGCTTGCCTCATGCAAATTCTGGTACCTCAAAACATTCATTGGCCTGAGGCAACAGCACTCCAGTCCTTGCTTCCCCCTTCCGTGGCCTTCTTGTTGGTGTCTCTGTGTCTCAAATGTCCCTCTCCTTTCTCTCACAAGGGCACCCTTTATTGGATTTGGGGCCCACTCTAAATCCAGGATAATCCCAATTTAATTACCTCTACAAAAACCCTGTGTCCCCGTAAAGTAACATTCACACGTACCAGGGGTCAGGAGTTGGAAATGTCTTTTGTGAGGACAAAATTCAACCCACTATAAGAAGCATACACAAGATTTCTTGGGGCATACTGACTCATTACAAATTGCAGTGAGAACACTTTCTTTTTCTTTTCTTCAAGCCCTAGGATGAGGACTAGAGACAGAAACTTCAAAGACTATGCTTGCAGGTTTTGACTTAAAAGCAGGGAGGAAAGAAAATTTATAGACATTGTGATCTGGGCATTCTATAAGGCTGGAAATATCACATGTACCTTTATTCAATCCTATAAATAGGGGTTACTGTTGCCAGACTACAGATGAGAATACTGAGGCTCAGAGTAATCCACCCCACGTCTTTCAGCAATCTCTGGGCAGGCCTAGGTTTGGAGACTGGATCTATTTGACTATACACCTTCATATACTGTGTGTATGAGAAAATGTAATAGAAACAGAATAGATGGCATTGATATGATAGCATTTGAGGAAACCAAAACTGTTCCTTTTCTGATCTACCCTGTCATCTTATTACTGCCTGCTCTTCCTTTGCAGAAATAGGCCTTTCAATTATAAGTACAGATGAATATTGAAACAATATTCAAAAAAAAAAGAAACAATATTCAGGAAGGGGCAGTGTCTGCTCTGAAATATATGGCAAAAGTAGACCAGGTCTTTTCCATGAGCAAATATGATCAAAAGGAAAAATGGAAGCCAGCAAGGGTTGGCTGCAAGTCTCCTTGAAGAAAGGTTAGGCCCTCTTAAGAAGCCAATTCTCCAGTGCACTGTGTTAGCCATACACCGGGTGGCTTAGACAACAGATTTCTCATGGATCCAGAAGTCCAAGATCAAGGTACTTGTTGATTCAGTTCCTGGCAAGGGAGGCAGCTCTTTCTGGTTTGCAGATGGTCATCTTGTGGCTTTATATGATAAGAGAATTTTCTTATGCAAAATCAGTCATGTCCGTTTTTATAAGGACACTAATCCCAACAGAGGGCTCCACCATCATAATCTAGCTATTTCAAAGCCTCATCTGCAAATACTATCGCCTTGGGAATTAGGATTTTAACATATGAATTGAGAATGGAGGGGGCAAACATCCTCCTCATAGCATCCAGTTTGCCTGGAGCACCCAGCTTGCTCTTGTCTAATCAGCTCTGTGCAGGTACTTAACAGCTGAATGATTCAGAATCAATCAGGCACCTCTCTTTGTCTTAGATTTCTATTTAGAGTGGGAACAAACATTGCATTATAGAGAGAATATGTGGAATGACTTCCCTGAAATTACTGGATACTATCTTGGGCAATGTTTCACAAGGAAACAAATGCCACATACACTGTGGAGGAAGGCAAATTCAAGTTAGACCACCAAAGAGACCAGGAGAGAGGAACATTTTGAAAAATTAATTTTAATTAATTAATTAATTAAAATATGTAATAAATTAATTAAATGTTTTTTCTCTAAATAGAAAAGTACATATAATCTCAGCATTCTGGGAGGCTGAGGTAGGAGGATCACAAGTTCAAGCCCTGCTGAGCAACTTAGCGGTTTAGTGGAACCCTGTCTCAAAAAAAATTTTTAAAGGCTGCAAACATACTTCAGTGCAAAGACTCTGGGTTCAATCCTAAGTACTGCAAACAAAATGACATATGGTAAATAAAATACAGTGAAATGCATACCTTATCAGGGCACCTTCTTCCCCAAATCTCTTTTTCTTTCTTTTTTATTTTTTAATTAATTTTATTGAGAAGGAAATAGCAATGAGACAGTTTCAAATCAGGCTAGTAGGACAGTTTCAATAATTAATACATTGCATATTGTTGTCTTCATAGTGGTTATTCATAGTAGAAGATGCAGACATGATATCCTGTCCCAACACTGTTAGTACAAATCTTTCTTCTCATTGAGCTAAGAGAAAGTAGCTGTATCTCTATCCTAACTATTTTGTATATACAGATATATATATAGATATATATAGATATATAGATATTTCACTACAAAATGGACCTTCATTTATATCCACCTTTTTTGTTTAGTTTTGTCAGATATGGGTATTCCATTGTCATTCAAATACTGTAGGTATGTGAATTCAGCAAAATAATCAGTAGCTTCACACTGCCTCCTGCACTGGGCTGCATGTTTGTGTCCCATCCACCCAAATCTCTGTGTTGAAATCGTAAACCTCCACATCATTTTATTAGAAGGTGAGGCCTTTGGGAGGTGATTAGTTCATGAGAGTATTGGACCCCTAGAAGGAGGACCCCAGCGAACTCCCTTACCCACTGTCTACCATGTGAGGATGCCCTGAAAACTTGGCAGTCTGCAAACCGGAAGAGGGCTCTCACTGAAACTCAACCATGCTGGCAGCCTGATCTTGGACTTTCAGCCTCCAGAAAGATAAATAAATTTCCTTGCGACCCCACTATACTCCTATGGCATCCTGTTCACCTACGTCCCATTTATAGTGTTCACTGCACTGTATCACACATATAGGTGGCAGTTTTCTCCATAAGAGAACTAAAAACTATTCAAAACCAGTAACTGCAACCTTTTCATAAGCGACCCAGCAAGTACAAGTGAATTTCCTAATAACTGTACAAAAAATGCATAAGGGTCTATACTCAAAATCAGTGCTTGATAACTGCTCCTTGAATAAATAAATGTCTTAGTGAACCTGCATAGGACCTGTTCCACATTAATTTAGCTGCAACATGGGGATTTTCTTCTCGCTAGCCAGAGCAGAAGTCATTATTTGGGTTTCCATAATTAAAGGATATGAGTGAGGTATGATGGTACACATCTGTAATCCCAGTTACTTGGGAGGCTGAGGCAGGAGGATTAATTGAGCTCGGGGAGTTCAAGCCCAGCCTGGGCAAAAATCTGACACCCTGTCTCCAAAACAGAAAACAGGGCAAAAGAAACAAGTTATAGAGTATTGTTCCTCTTCATGCAGAATGATGTGTGGCCATTACGTGATCCTCCATGCTGTTGCTAGTGTCCCAAAGCTGTTTTTCTTGAACAAGTCAAGATTTTGGTTAGTCACTATTAACAAACATACCAACTCCCTGTGACAACAGATTCATTTTGGCTTAAGGTTATAAACACAAAGCAAGGCATATTGGTTCATATTGTATACTTCAATAAATGTCACAGCATAAAGATGAGAGGAATCATTTAATTGGCTTTGTCTGGACAGTAGGTTCTCAGAATACAATTCTGCCCCAGAGCATCAATGCCTTTCTTGAAATCTTCCCTTTCATGTGCTTTTCTCTTGCTCCACCTGTTTCTTGGGAGGAGGGGGCTATTTATCATGTGAAGATGATGAGATGATATTGTTGGGCATGTGAGAGTTAATGGAGGACAAGAAATGTTTGTAAAGGGGAAAATGCATGTATGTTCTCTTCTGATTTCAGTGTGTCCTTAATAAAAAAAATTAAAATGCATATTTCCAGCTAAAGACTGAAATCATCAGTCTTTGTAAATATAAAGAGCTTTGTGTTGAGGCAGAAGGTGACTAAGTGGGCCAGGAATGCAGCTCAATGATGCAGCGCCTGCCTGGCAAGCCCGAGGTCCTGAGTTCCCTTCCTGGTACCAAAAAAGCAAAAAAGAAGATGACTAAGAGTCCAACACAGCGGCCCCACCTGCCTTGTAACTGACATTATGTTTTCACTGGTCTGAACCTCAGTGGTCCCCTATGCTGCTTACCCTGGCTCCACATAGGAAGCTCTGGAGTTTTAGAAATTAGCAAGGGATAGTTCAGCAGACTAAGTGCCTGCTTTGGCAAACTTAGGGACCAGGGTTAGATCCCTGGTCCTGCATGCCATGCTGGTCCCATCCCCAGGGCACACTGAGTCAGTGAACAAGGCTTGGCAGGGTGGCGCATGCCTGTGATCCCAGTGCTGGGCACGCTGAAAACAAGAGGATCACTATGAGTCCGAGCTGCAAAGTGACACCCTGTACCAAACACATAAATGAAAAAAAAAATTTTAAAGACTGATAATATAGCTTGGTGGAAGAGCATTTGCCATGCCTGAACAAGGCCTTGGATTCAATCCCCTATACCACACACACAAAATAATAATAATAATAATAATAGTTGAAATGCTAGGAGAGAAAAAAAAAAAAAGAAAGAAATGCTAGGAGACTATCTTAGCCCATTTGTTGCTATAATGAGGTTCCTGAGGCTAGATGTTTTATTTTTTAAAAAGGTTTATTTTAAGTAACAGTGTTAGAGACTGAAAGTCCAAGATTGAGTGGTCTCATCTGATGAGACCACCATGCTACTTTACCTCATGACAGAGAAGTAGAAAGAGAGAGAGCCATGTGCATTCAAGAGTGGTGGGCAGCATATGTGCAAGTGCTAGGCTCATTCCCAACAACCGTGTTCTCCCAAGGCTTAATTCACTTCTGCAAGACAAGTACAAACCTTTTATAAAGGTAGATCCCCTATGATCTAATTATCTTTCATTAGATGCCACTTAAAGGCTCCACGATAGTGGGGACCAAGCTTGTAGCACCTGAACCTTTGAGAGAAAAAAAACACAGAAATGAGAGCAAGAACCAAACCTATTTACTAAGCTGCATGACCAGTGTTTTATATAAGTCTTCCTAATTCTTCAAGTAACACATACCCATTCCTTTTATGGAAATTATGTGGAGAAATGTTATTCTATTATGATACATTCTTTTTTTATTTTAGGGAAGGGTCTACCAGCTTTTCAGGGTCTCATTACATGATGCATTCTTGAAGGAGCAAAATGAAAGTCATCACTTTGTTGATCTCTACAGCCCTCGTGTAGCTAAGGTAACAACATGGCAGAAGCTACTTATAAAGCACAGATAAAGGCAAAGGAAATGAAGGAAATAGAAATCATATAGAAAAGATTGAAATGATTGGATGGCAGCGCCCTCTTCCTAACTGTGGAGTAAAAAGAGCTTTTGAAAGTAAGAATTCAAGAGGAAAGAAAAGCTCAGCTTATGAAATGCTTTCTGCTGAAGTTATGCTTTAAGAATCCTTGAAGGCAAGGGGATTTCTTTTAAAAAGAAAATTCCCCTGAGAAATTTAATCTTTATGAACTGCAAACATGTACTAATTAAAAACTAAAAACAAGAAAAAGAATCTTTACTGGTAGGTATAAGCAAGAAGAAAACACTGCCAAGCATTTTTCATGTTTGCATTTTGCTAATCAGTTAAATGAGTGCAGTTTACTTAATGGCACAGTAAGTGTCATGGCTCTTCAATTGTGTGATATTTCACTGTCATCAACACTTAGCTAAGATTGAGGGATCCGTGAAAATGAAACATTCTCTCATAGCCCAAAGCATATTAATAATGGCATTGTTCTTTTCTACCCGAGGCCCACACTATGGAATGAGAGCCTCCAAAAAATAAGTAGCTGTTCACAACAATATAATTTGAGCCCTAACAGTCACTTGCTTAAATACATCTCTCATCTGGAGACACCATGTTAGAAGGTCTAGACATCAGGATCCACAGAGTTTTCATTCCTTCATTCATCCCTTCATGCCAGAAAGATTAATGATAAAGAAACTCCCAGGGAAATGATCAATAGCTCTTATCTAAAGCAAATGATTTGCAGTGCACTGTTTCTCACATCCTTTCGACACAGGAGAACCCAAAAATGACCTTAATTACAGATATCAGATTTTATCACAGCTTGATTAAACATAAAAATTTCTAGATTATTTTAGATTCTTCCCAGAATCAGGGTTGCTGCCTTGTCCAACTCTAAGGAGTATGATTCCGATTATAGTCTGTGTGAAGCGTGTAGGTGATCAGCAGAGTTCACAACAGACACCACCATTTGTAGCAGTACCTTCTAGAACTTTCTAGCAACCAACCTGCCAGGGAAATTTTATTTATTTATCTACTTTTATTAATAGATATTTTACGTAATGCTTACATTCCTTGTGTGCGGTTGATACATGGACATGACACACCATAATTCCTTTTTTATCCCCTTTCCTTCCCCCTGGTCCTTCTATCTCTTGATTCCCCTCCCCATATGAAAAAGATCTATCTATCCAGCTCCTATTAGCTATCTTTTATTTTGATTTTTATTCGTATTTCTAGTTTCTCAAATAAGAGCAACTATGTGACATTTAAGCTTCTGTGTCTGACTTATTTCACTTAACATTATGGTTTCAAGTTGCATCAATTTTTCTACAAATTACGTAAATTTATCTTTCTTTACAGCAGAAATACACTATTGTGCATAAAGACCACACTTTCTTTATCTATTCATCTTTGGCAGATAGTTTGCTTCCAAGACTTAGCTAATGTGAGTTGTGTTGCTATAAACATGGGTATGCATACATCACTGAATATGGTATCTTTAGCTCTTTTGGGAAGATACCTAGAATGAAAATAGGGTCAAATGGGATTTCTAGTTTTAGTTTGCTGAAGAATCTCCACACTGATTTCCACAGTAATTGTACTAGTTTACATCCCCACCAACAACGTACAAAGGTTCATTTTTCCCCGAAGCCTCACCAGCATTTATTATTTTGATTCCTTTTCTTTTTTATGTATTTAGTACAGGGTCTATTGGGTCTCACTGCACAGCTCAGATTCATAGTGATCCTCCTGTTTTCAGTCTTCCAAGTACTGGGATTACAGGTGTGTGCCACCCGCCCAGTCTCAGTCACCCTCTCAGTGCACCCCGGGGGCAGGGCCAGCACAGCACTCCAGGGATCGAACTCCTGGCCACTGCACTTGCCTAAGCAGGTGCTTTACTCTGCTGAGCTATCCAGCCAGCCCTTATTATTTGATTTCTTGATGATGGCCAGTCTTCCTGGGCTAAGGTAGAATCTTTGTTCTTCTCCTTTGCATTTCTCTAATGGCCAATAATATTGAGCATTTCTTCACATATTTATTGACCATTTGTACTTCTTCTTTTGGGAAGTGCCTACTCATTTCACTTGTGCATTTTTTGATTGGGTATTTTATTTTATGGCATCACCTTCATACTGAGCTACATCCCCACCCCCTTCACTTTAAAAATAATTTTTTCAAAGACTAGAAAAAGTACATCATCATCATTATTATTATTATTATTATTATTATTATTATTATTATTATTTTGTGGTACCAGGCATTGAACTCAGGACCTTGCACCTGCCAGGAAAGCACTTATTCTACTGAGCTATCTTCCCA
>NDGM011054058.1:0-18232 GCA_002564305.1 Octomys mimax
TCTCTAATTTTGGTCTGCAAAGTTAGGTTGTTAACCATCCAGAAGAGAAGCTTATTGTTATTACCGTACAACTTAGCCTGTTAAGCTTAACCTTTAAGTGAGAATTTTTATTGCTGAATGATTTGCAGAAAATCACAGTGTCTTCAAGCTTCTCTGAGGCTCTTACCTGATGGCAAAGCTTGAGTAGCTTAAAGTGCTTTCATGCCCGCTCGAAAAAGAGTCCTTTTTTTCTGTACCAGACAATTCCTTTTTGTTGCTCTTCATGGCCATTATCGCTGCCCCTGTAGTAGCACAGCACAGTTAGTGGGAGGGCTCGGGCTCTTCACAAGGGAACTTGGAGCCACTCCTTGTAGTTCAGGTATTTCCAGCCTCTTGACTAGAAAGGGAATGAGAATCTTGAGCTACGGATTAGTCTAAAAGGATGAGGAGCAACAAGCTTGAACACCTGTCAACAAGATTAGCGTGTGAGGACCGAAAAATCTATATGGCTTGTGAAAATAAATGGCTACTGAGCTATTCTGCAGCTCCCTAGCCCCTCACCCTGCTGTCTGCTCGTGAGCATAGCTTCTGCGGAGTGCTCCTGTGGCCAGCATGGTCTGAGCCACTGCAGAGCACTGAGGAAGCAGCCCTGCACATGTCTCCTCTCTCTTCCATACGTGCTGGTCAGCTTGAGCCTTGTTTTCCTGGACATCACTAGCTCATACTTTAACTTTCCTGCAAGGGTCTCTTTACCATTAATTGTGGGGGCCAGGGAGATGGCTCAGTGGAATTTTGAAGAATCTCTTCCTTACAGGGATGTATATCAAAACTTTTGGGAACTGCTAAAACTTGAAATAATAAAAAGACAAATAATTTTATCTTTTGCAGAATGGGGATAATATGACTTTGAAGAGTTATAAGGATAGATAAAAGCATGTTTGAGATTTATGGGTGGAGTGAGCAAGATAAAACTGTTGTAAGAAGGAAAACAATGCTACATGCAAGCAGTTACTTCTTTCTGCATGCATATTTTGCTCAGCCTGCCATTTGCTTCCTGAAACTCTGATTCAACCCAAGACCACTTTTCCAATGGTGTGGGTTAGGAAGCCAATGTCAGTCAATAAGAACTGGCATTTGATGCTAGGATTCAAAAATCACATGCTGAAAAATGTTTTGGCATTTTAAGGTTTCCACTTGGTCTTTAAAGACCTGTATTGTCTGCTTGCTACAAAATGGTGGGCGAATGGTCCAAGGTGGAGAGGTGGAGGAACAGCAGTTACTAAGGAGGTGGACAGGGTCAGATTGGCATAACCTCTACTGCTCTGTCTTTTCTCACCCAAGTGGATAAAGAAGATAAAGCCCTTTCTGCTGGTTGTAACTGTCATTTCTATACTTCTAGTCAGTATGGGGAGTTTCTACTAGATAAAGCTTTAAACCCACATAACACCTCATTTTGATTCATGGCAGATAGGAAGAGGCAGAGAGACACTTTGATATCACAATTTTTGAGATAGTTCTTTTAGAACCTTTCTAATCCATCAAAGATCTCAACTTATCAAAACACATTTGTAGATGAGGAACAAACTATGGACAAGTGATTTTTTTTTCTTAATTGGTAATGATTGCATCACCCAGGTGAGATCCCTCCCTACTTGTAATCCTCAGAACCTTGGCTTCCTGGTGGAGGCAGGGGGGTTCAGGTTGACCCATGTTGCTTTTTGTCCTGTAAAGAGTGGATTAGGAAGGTGAGATCTGAAGAAAAACCTGACAAAACACTAACAGTGTTATCAACTGTCAATGTTTTTTTATTCATTTTAATGAGAAAAAAAGATAAAATAGCAATGAACCAGTTTCAAAATAGGTTAGTAGGACAGTTACAATAATTAACACATTGCATATTGTTGTCTTCATAGTAGTTATTCAGAGGACAAGATGTAGACATGATATCTTGTCCAACAATATCAGTACAAACCTTCCTTCTATCTGTGAGCTAAGCAAGTACACTGAGGACAGTCATGTGCAATACTAAAAACACGTTTGAAATACCTGTCATTTTAGTCTTGTAAATGCTTACTGCTTCTAATGTCCTATCAATTATTGCTATACTCTCTGTAAAGTAAATGTTGGTTTTAAAAACAGATAATAAAAGAAAATAAGAGACAAGGAAAAAAAGTCATTAGGTTGTCCTGCTACAATGTTGTATATGGTTTGATCTCTAAATTTCTGTGTAGAAGGGGAGGGGGAGTTTTTTTTGGGTTTTGTTTTGTTTTGGCTGGCTCAGGCTGCCTTATGGTGGGTCTGGTGTGGCCTGTAGAGCTGGGATTGAACCGCAATCCCCCATGCCTGACTGAATTTGCCAATGGAGGCACTTAAACATTTGAGCTAATCAGCAAGCGCTAAATTTCTGTGTAAAAATGTGTAATTTTTTTTTTAACATTCTATAGCCTTAAATTTTAGAGTATCCATGTTTGTTGGAAAATAGCAGCTCCATTTTGTGTCTGAGGTGTTTGATATTCAGACAGATAGTGATGTTAAGCTTAACTGCCTCTGATACAGGGTCATAATATCATTAAGCTTCTCAACTGTCAGTCTTTAAGGCTGGCCAGTTTAGAACAAGGGATAGCAGTGTTTTCTGGAATGTAAAACCCATCATGGCCAAACTGACCTTGAAACACTAGAACTACTGGAAGTCTCTACTGTTTTCAAAGTCTAACTCTTCAGCCAGCTCGATGTGCCTGCTGCTTAAAAAGGTGTGTGTGTGTGTGGCGGGGGAAGTAGAATGGACAAGGTGGGTGCTTTTGTGAATCTCTCAAAGTTTTTCACTACCACTTGGAATTTTCCCTGTGTCATTCTTAGACACTTCTTTGAAACTGTACCAGTAATTTGTGTAATTTTGATAGCTGTCCTAACAGAAATAGCTGCAGACTTGCCGGAGATTGGCCAAGTTCCTAGCTAGGTGCTAACTGGAGGTCCAAGTTGCATGGGCATAAATGGTCTCTTTCCACTCATTTCAACCCTATCTTCAATCATTCTGATGATCCTCAAAAAGAAGTCTAACAGGGTTTTCAGGCTGCAGAAGTTTGCAGACAGATACAGAAGTTGCAATGCAGTATTGTAACCCTTACCCCAATTTCAACATTGCTTCAAAAACTTGAGGAAAAAAGTAAAAAATCAACAGAAAAACAAATTTCCTTCCTAAAAATGGTAGCTAAACAATTTGAATTGTCTCATATTTCATTTAGTTTTATTAATCTCTATTTTTAACTCACAAATCTGTCTATCATCTATCTGTAGATGATAGTGTGCAAGTAATGATTTTCTCATTATTTAAGTCATAAAATTTGGAATGGACTTTTGCTTAACACTTGGGTGGATTGCTGATAATTTTCCATAGCCTACTCTAACTTTCCCATGGATATCCTGAAGATTTCTGAATAAAGCATTAGATATGGCAAAGAGCCTATATTTGAGAACTGGGAATATGTGAAAGAAATGAAAGTCCTTGTGTACATGGTCAGCAGTTTGAGCATCTTTTAGTTTCAGAAATGACTTTTTGATAAGCAACAGAAAACATTTCCTTCACTGGCGTATGTGATAGGCTTCCATGGCAGGACCTGCCTCAGACACGATGTCCAAATGGAGAAGTACTTCCACCTTTTTCTACCTCCTTCAAGGAATCTTTTCATTTGAAATGAATGAAAACAATGCATATTTTTCTTAGATAATTTGGAATTCCCCAATTTGCTGAAAAGTTAAGTCACTAAATGATGCTCAGATTTAGTAATTTACCAATCAGTATGGTATACCTACAAATGACATCACATAATCTGAATAAGAACAGCTGCTTTTAGGACCTTAAGCAGCTATGCTACAAACCAAGCCACAGAGTAGAGGAAACATGCACCTGCCTACATACACACACACACACACACACACACACACACACACACACACTTTGATTAAAGACATGGTGACTCAGATAAAACAAAAATATTTCAGTAAAATTCACATTGCTACTAATCCTCCCCCCAAAATATTCCCTCTTGCTTCACACACTCTGCCCACCATTCTTGCCACTTTCAGAAGCAGTTTTGGAAGTTCTTTTTTTTCTTTTATTTGAGGAACCAGGGATTGAACTCAGGCCTTTGCACTTGGCAGGGAAGTGCTTATTCCACTGAGCCATCTCCCTGGCCCCCTGGAAGTTCTTTTTCCTATCTTTTGAGGTGTAATAAGGTATACAGTGAATGCTGCTGCTTTAGTCCAATAAAAATGGACTTGTTAAAAACATTACAGTGTGTCCTCATCTACTTTATTCATGAGATCTGGCACCATGAGACTTCTGGCCCATCCCCAATATCCAAATGATCATGAAGGGAGCTCTTCTGAATTGATTCAGAACATAGAGGCAGCCATGACAACACAACTACGGGTATTAGGAAAAGAGGATTTTCAAAACTGCCTCAATAAGGATGGCTGAAACAAGTGGGAGTACTTTGAGGGAGATTAAGGGTACTGTGTCTTTTACTGCAATGATTTTTAATTAAACTTTCACCATAATTTGTGAACAATCCTCATACCTGTGTACATATCCATCTATGATCAGAAGATCATGGAAACTATTATAGGTGTGAAAATGGCATGTGGTGACACCATAAAAGACAGAGCTAGGGAAAAGAAGTGGGAAGCTGTGGCACTCATCAGGATAAGGACAACGCTGTGCTATTGGAAGGATGCTTTGTGACTGTCACACACATAAGAATAGAGATATTTATCTATAGTCTCTGTGGACTTGTTGCCAAGTTGCTTTCCTTTTCATTGGACTTCAGGGGAGTTACAATCCTTCATTCCTGCCTTAGAGAATAACAGGAGTTGTGTGGGGAGCCCAGCACTGGCTCCCACCTAACTGGAGGGCTGTGGCTGCGCAGGTGTGGCCGGCTGAACTGTGAAGATAAACCCATAAATATATCCAATAGTTGAGCTCCTATTCAAATCATTTCTTATCAATTTTTTTCTTTTCCTAATTTCTTTCACACCCTCTCCTCAATTTCCTCTTTGCAAGTCTGCTTTGCTTTAGCTGTAATTCCTTCCCAACAGAATATTAGCATTTTAATAAGGTCTCTAAAACAGTTCTCAGGGAATGAGAATTAGAAGAATTTGGATATATCTTTCCTAAGGTCATTTCCAAATCACCTCTTCCCTCTCCCCCATCACACACACACACACAAAATCTAATAAACTCCACTCCACATTGGGTGAGGACCAACATCCTAAAATCTTGGTCCTTAGAAACTACAATCATGAAACAGTAGACAGTGAATATCCACTTGGGGCTAGGAAAGTGCCTGCTCAATAACTAATCTAATTTCATTAAGCAAAAGGGCCAAAAAGCAATTATTCCTGCTACTCTGAAGACTAGTGTAATGGTGTTCATGCTCCGAACCTCAAATACAACAGGGCATGGGTAGAAATAAGAATAATCTGCTAAGAATATCTTTTCCTCCTTTTTCTATTTCATTTATATTTCCTTCATGATAATCAATTTGCATATTCTTTATGTGTTGATATTTATCTGTCTAAAGTATGTAATATTGTGGGCACTTCAAAAAATATAAAGCACACTTAGCATTTAAGTAATTAAAGTTACACAGATAAAAACTAGCCAATTTGGAATCCCTGCTATGTGTCTATAGTATATTATTAATTTAAATGGAACACCAGTAGTGTAGCTCTAGTTTAGTTAACTAGAAGTAATGAAAGAAAGAGGTATTAGAGATCATAGAACATCATAATTGGAAAGAGTTGTAGAGACAATGCGGACTTCTATATTTTTTTGAGATGATTACACTGAGACCCCAAAAAGTAATACATCTTTCTTAAATCACAGCTAGCAAGTTGAATGGCTGTGGTCACAATTCAAGTTCTCTGAGTTCTCACTGAGCGTATAAAGAAAAGAGAAATTGGCAGGCACGAGAAAATCCAATGAGCTCAGTAAAGAGGTAATTATTTGAAGGGAGTAGATGGGGATACCCTTCCTCTGCTTCAAACCACAAAATAGTCTACTTGAAATTTGTCCTAATCCAAACTTCATATTTTTTTATTTTGTCACTTATTGGAAAGTTCTTAAGTCCTGTTTGAAAAGGAGTTGTCATGATTGCCAAATTCTATGATGACTTTTAAGCACATAGGACCTAGTGGCCTCTTTCTGAAATGACAAGCTTTTTGGCACAAGATGGCTGGAAGCCACTTTGCAGATTTAAATTCATTGCACCATTTTACACCTTGGCCATGAGCAACGACCAATTCACCGTACTCTGCTGCCATCACCTGGTAAATTGAAGTCAACACTAGTTAATCGTCTGGGGGCATGGATAGGCTTGGGATAGACGTGGTGGTAGCGATGGCTGAGCATCAGCATTTGACAGGAAGAAATGATTTTATCATGAAAAGAATGAAAGATCCTGAGGAATATGATGGCTATAACAATGCTAACAAGTTAGGTTACAAAAGTCTTACTAATCCTATTTTATTCATGAGATACTATAAAATCCATGTCATAGAAATTGGCAAAATTTGACATATTTACAAATATGAAGTCAGAGCTTACTTTTATAGAAAAATCATTCTATCTTTATATTTGAGGAACCTTCTGCTTCAAAATGTTTGTTTATAGTAATGTAACAAAAAGGGGATGAGTATTCATTTCCTACGGACTTTTTGTTTTATACAGTGACAGATGGCAATGAATCTATGTCTGTGTATCACAATGCATCTGCAAAAAGCCGAGTTTGTGAATGAAACCATGCTACATTTTCAGATGACACAATGATGTGTGTTGTCTACTATTTTGTTTTTCCTTATGGATGTTTCTTCCAGTAGGACTTTTCTCCTATTTAATTAATCAATTGCTTCAAGAAAAATTCACCTTTTCTCCTTTTGGAGTTTTAGAGATTGAACCCAGGTGAACCCAGGGCCTCTGCACTAAGCAACATTCCCAGCCTTTCTATTATTTTTACTTTTGATAGAGGGTGTTCTGACGTCATTAGGTTACCAAGGGTGGGCTCAAATGTGAAGTCCTCCTGCCTCAGCTTCCCAGAAGGTTCGGATTACAGGTGTGTGCCACTGTGTCTAATTTGAAGACAAATTTGCCTTTTTATAGGATGGAAAAAGGGCTGGCGGGATAGCTCAGCAGACTAAGCACCTGCTTTGGCAAGCTCAGGCACTGGAGTTTGATCTCTGGTCCCACATACTGCACCAGCCCTGCCACTGGGGTGCACTGAGCCAGAGAACTAGTCCCAGTGTTGTGGCCACACCTGTAATCCCAGCACAGAGGAGGCTGAAAACAGGAGGATTACTACAAGTCAGAGCTATGTGGTGAGACCCTGTGCCAAATACATAAAAGGATGCAAGAAAAGTTAATGTTTAACTTTGATTTCCAATGTAATATCTTAAATTCTATTTAAGGAAAAATATTTTTTAGACTCAGGCATTCAGTTGAGAAAAATAATACATAATAGTGATTTAGGAATATTAGCAGAAGTTTCTTGGCATAACTGAAATTCTCTTAGATTTTTAGAAAAAAATTGAAAAAAGTAGAGAAAATAAAAGTAATGATCCATATGGTTTGTGTGTCTACCAAAAACTCGTGTGTTTGGAGCTTGGTTCTTAACTTACATCAAATGCTCTTAAATACCCCTCCTGCAAAGGGCCCTAGTGTGAACTGGGCAACGGTGAACAGCAATGTAAGCCACAGAGGACTTGTATGAGGTGAGGTCCCCTGAAATGTAATTAGGTCAATGAGGGACATCACACTTGAGAGAGATTGGTTAATGTAGTTCTCACAGGACCCTGAGAAGTTTCCATGAGAATTGGTTGTCTTAAGAAGAGAAAGTCTGACCCTGAATCTGTCTGGTTTCTAGTGTCACCATGGAATCTAGTCACAATGTTCTTACTGTTCTGAGGCCACCTATTATGAATTCCTAGCCCTCAGATAGGGTTGCCTTATTTGGGATTTCAGACTCTGATACTATAAGCTCAACAAACCTCGTATTTATTACAGTAGCAACACACAGAATGAGGGAGAACCTTTAGTTCTGTGTGTAGAATGGTTAGATGAGAAGAACATGAACCTGCTCCTTCATGAAGCAGTGAAAAGTAGTAAAACTTATTCAAGCACATACAGAGACATTTAAATCATCCTGTGGACAAATGACAAGTGACAAGTGAATTAACATTGACTCAAGAAACTATTGAAACTCTTAGAGCACCAAGGGCCTAACCATATCTTTTCCTCCAAACCCAACAGAAGCTTCACTCTGCACACGTGTGCTCCAAAGCAAAGGCCCTTTTCCCTGCATCCCTTAAGAGGGCTGTGATGTGCACTGAGGAAAGCAGGGCAGAGCCTAAACCCAAGCTGAGTACAGCTGAGGGCCAGCATAAAGCTCTGTCTTGGCCTCCAGTGCAATCAGAGGCAGGCACACCTCATTGCAGGTCCTTCCAGAGGTCTCACAGTGGGAAAAGCAAATGAAGGCCAGTAAAGACACTTCTGCCAGTGTCCCAGTCACACAATGCATGTCCTACTTCAGAGGAGGAGTCCATGTCTCAAACTCTTCTCGAGCTTTGCAGCAGTGGCTCCAACATTGAGCCCGGGGGTTGAGACGGGGCATAATAACAAGGCGTACTCAGGCTTTGTTCAAGAGATTTGCCTTTACCTGGGGCTCATTGCAGAGAAATTCAAGCCCAAGATGTGCTTCACATCAATGCTGATTTTGGTGCTGAACAGTTACTGGGAACTTCTAGCTCCAA
Source organism: Octomys mimax (assembly GCA_002564305.1). Classification (NCBI taxonomy): domain Eukaryota; kingdom Metazoa; phylum Chordata; class Mammalia; order Rodentia; family Octodontidae; genus Octomys; species Octomys mimax. The sequence goes on from NDGM011054058.1 coordinate 8,782, forward strand.
GGGAGCAAGAAGGAAAAACCTAGGCCAGAGTTTACCATGGTGAACCAGAAGAGTCAGCTAATAAGTGCTGTGTTGGGATCAGAGCAAAGATTAAAGACTGGTCATAAAAGCTCCACATGCAAAGGGACCCAAATTACACTGGATGGATGCTGGTGTGGAATGATAAACCCATCAAAACACTGTCAAAAATAATAAAACAATCAGCAGCGAATTAGTGGAGCCTAATCTGGACAGATTAGGAAAGAGACAGTTATAAAGAACTCAACTACAGCAATTTAAAGCTGCACTTTCTGATGAATGACATCACAGCTTCACACTGCAGAAAATAGATGATGAAAGAGCTCAGCTGAATCACTAACCAACTCATCGAACACGCAATGGTAGCACAAGCCCTGCCCTCCAGAGTTGTTGCAAAACATTGTTTATCTGAACTATCCAGATTTTAATCACAAAATGTACGAGACATTCAAAAGCAATAGGAAAGCAAGACCCAAAAAAAAACTGCACAGGCTGGGGTCTAGATGTCAGACTTTGAAGACAAGTCTATTACAAATGTGTCCAAGGAACTAAAGACAACCATGACTGATGAAGTAAAGAAAGACAACGCTTCTTCTAAGCGATAGTGTCGCCCGCAAGGAAGAACCAAATGGAAATTCTATTATTGAGAATAGGCTAACTGAAGTTTATTATCTACTAGAGAAGTGGATGGGCTGCATAATATCCCACAAAATTTATGTCTATCCAGAATCTAAGTATGTAATCTAAGCATCTAAGAATCTAAGCAATCCAGCTATTGGCTGAGTTGTATGTGCTCCACCAATACCTCAAAATCATACTCTGATGCTCTTATCTGTAATGTGATTTATTTGGAGATAGAGTCTTCCAGAAATAACCAATGGTGAGCTCTGATATGATCAGATTAGTTTTCTCCTAAAAAGAAGGAGAGAGACCAACCCACACATTTTCTGTGTCTCTGTCCTACTCAGGAACACATGAGAGGGCTTGCACAAGAGCAAAATTCACTGCCATCTTGATCCTCTCTTCCAACTCTAGAACTATGAGAAAATAAATTTATATTGTTCACACTACCAGATTCATGGCATTTCAATGGGTTGATCCAAGCTGACCAATGAAGTGGCACTCTATGAGGATACTCTCTGTGTAGGTGTAATTAGTCAAGGATCTCTCCAGATGAAAACATTTTAGATAAACTCTAATGAGTGATATCCTTATTAGAAGAGGAAAACATATAGACATGAAGCACATTCAGGAGGAGTTTTAAGGTTCTTCCCCCACCCAGAGAATGCCAGGAAACACGAGAGGCAGGGGGAAGTTGAGAAAGGCACATCCCTACAGCCTTTAGAAGTGTGGAACTGTTAGGGTCCTGAGTTTTGGATTGTGTCCTCCAGAACTGGGAGAGAATAATTTCTTGTTCTTTTGAACTCCTTGTTTTTAACATTATGGTATGACAGCCTTAGGAGATGAATCAAGGAAAATGTGGTAGGCAGAGGAAACGCCCTCCTATGCCAAAAAATGTCTGTAGTCTAAGTCTAAAGACCTGCAAATATGTTGTCATGTGCAAAGGAGGATGTAAGGCTGCAGAAGTGCTCAGTTACTCTTCTCTCATTGCTAGGACAAAGACCTGACACTCAGATGAACGAAGGAAAGGTTTATTTAGCTCACAGTTACTGGAGGTTCCAGTCTATACTCAGCTGGCTCCAAGGCAGAGGGACACATGGCAGAGAGCAGNAGTTCATGGCAGCGGCAAGAATCAGAGAGCCAATGGGAGGAGTAGCAGCAGCAATGGCAACAGAGAGCAAGTCTGCCTCTGTCTCCCTTATGTTACATTCAGGCTATCCACCCCAGGCTGGGTGTAGCACTCACACCCATAATCCAAGCAGTACGCAGACCCATAATCACAATCCCAGTGGATCATGAATTAATCACAAACTCTAGAAGTCTGTCTCATAGCTGCATGGGGTTTTGGGGGGATACCTAGAGACAAACCACAACGACAAGGCACTAAAAGCTGCCTTCAAATGACAGATAAAATCAATTTTCCTGCATTATTGAGGAATGCTAACAGTTCCACACTTCTGAAGGCTGTAGGGATGTGCCTTTCCTAACTTCCCCCTGCCTGTGGTGTCTCCTGGCAGTCTCTGGGTGGGGGGAGAACCTTACAACACCTCCTGAATCTGCTTCATGTCTATTCGCTTTCCTCTTCTAATAAGGACATCACTCATTAGAGTTTATCTAAAATGCTTTTGTCTGGAGAGATCCTTGACTAATTACACCTACACAGAGAGTATCCTCATAATGTCCCTTGTAATCACATTGTGTTTTGAATATGGGGCAGGGAGGCAAAATGTCAGAATCAGAGAAGACGTGTGGCTGGAAGCCATATACCAGTGATCACATATGAAGATGTTTCATTAGCCCTTGCTGGTGTCAGAGTGGAAGGGTCCGTGACCAAGAAAGTAGGCAGCACCTACAAACCATAGAGTGTAAGGGTAAGAAAGTGGATGTCCCCCTGGGTCTTCTAGAAAGAAACAGATCTCTGCTGACCCCTGCTCAGTGGGATTCATCACAGATGTCTGAATTGTTAGATGATGAATACACATAGTTTTAAGTCACTAAATAGGAAGTAATTTGTTACAGCAGCAATTATAAAGTAATTCAGAGCTCAGCAGAAGATTTACAAAATTGAAACAATGGGAGAGATAGAGAAGGAGTGGAGAGAATAGAATTTTAAAGCAGAGAGAAAAGTATTAAGAAAAATAAACAGTTTCATAAAGATATGCACAACAGTGCCAGCCAAAATAGCTCAGCAGATTAAAGCGCTTGCAAGTAGGTGCAGGGGCCAGGGATTCAATCCTCCGGCCTGCAGTGCTGGCCCTGTCCCCAGAGCGCAACTGTAATCCCAGATCTTGGGAGGCTGTAAATAGGCGGATAACTACAAGTGTGATTTAGTAGTGAGACCCTGAACACCCTGTAGACACTTTCCTAAAACATAAAAAAATAAAAAATAAAAAGTGCAGTATCAGTTAATGCATTCTGTAGAGAGAGCTGAAAGATAAGTAAGAAGAGAGATAAGAAGCAGGAAACATTTCCATAAATGATGCAACTGCTTCCAAATTTAATGAAAAACACTAATAAACTTATATTATTTCTCCATGGTTGCTGAAACATATCATTACAAGCTTTTTTGTTGAAAAAAATAGATATTCTCTTATGGTTCCAGAGGTCAAGAATTTGAATGTTTTCACTGAAGTAAGATGAAACTATTGGTAGAGTTACTTTCCTTCTTGAAGTTCTAGGGCAGAGTCCATTTCTTTGCCTTTTGTAGTTTCTATGGGCGCCATATATTCCTTGGCTAAGTGCCCCCTTCTCTCTTTAGAGAAGTGGTGTGACAGTTTCTTCTCTGAATCTGTTTCCTTGGGCCCCCATCACAAGCCCCCTTTTTTTTTCTGAATGTAGTTAAATCTCTTTCTTCCTTTCTATTATAAGGACCCTCGTCAGTACAACTAGGTCCCACCTGGATAATGTAAGGTAATTTCTTCATTTGGACATCCTTAATTTAAACACACCTAAAAATGTCCTATTGCCATATATGGTGATATTCACTGATTATAAGATATATTCAGAGGTCTCTATTTAGCCTACCAGCCATTGTCTCAGGAAACTGTGATGTGAAAATAGTTGATAATATCCCTGGAGAGAGATTTCATGGACATTCATCCAAGGATCCAGCAGATGACTCAGAAAATGATTCTTTGTCACTGAGGACTTGAGGGCAGCTGCTTCTGCCCAGTTCCTAGTGCCAAACTTATGAGTATCGTTTTCACAAGACCGCCAACTAGGAATAGTATAAATGACTGTAAATTTAAGCAGCATGATTCTCATTGTACTAGCTAGGATAAGGGACAAATTAAGACATCTTAAAATAATTTAAAACATAGTTTTTGTCAGCGGAAAAGTCCTATGATGCATATTGACGGGGGCCCAAATTCCTGATGTTGAAATGAAAGGACAATAGATAGTACCCCAGGCTTAAGGTCCTCTCTAATGTAACATGAAGAAAACTGACAAAGGAAGATTTACACAGATAAATACATAGTTTGTAATTATTTCTTCTACTTTATTTAAAAATCAGTGCGTAAAGCAATAATTATGGATTGGTATGATAGATGATAGATATATAGATAGATAGATAGATAGATAGCAATGGGGGGAATGGAATTATATAAGAACAAAGATTTTGTACATTATTGAAATTAATTCGGCATTAATTAAAAGATATTTTTGTGTATATTGATGTTAACGGCAAATTGTTCTCTTACTGAAGAAAGACTATCTATTACAAGACATGTCAAGGAATTAAGAAAGCACTGTAGAAAGTTATTTAACACAAAGGTTACAGAATTACTTAAGGAGAAAAGATGACATACAGCCAGCAAGTAGCAAAATAACAGAAAAAAATACTGCTTGTCAATAATTATTTTAAATGTAAGTGGATTAAACTCTGAATTGTCAGAATGGAGAAAAAATGAGTGAGTCGTATGCCACACACAGCAGGCTCAAAGACATTGAAGGTTGCAAGGAAAAGGGTGAGAACAGATTTCCTGTGCAAAGTGCAACTAAAACAGAGCTGCTGTGGTTATGTTAACTGTACATGAAATAGACTTTCAGACACAAGTCTTTATAAAACACAGAGTTTTTAATAATGAAATGGGCAGATCTCTCAAGGAGACATTTGGTGGTATCAGTATTACATTTTAATAGTATACAGAACAAGGCCAGTGAGACAGCTTAGCAGCAAAAGCCCCTGCCTGGCAAGCACAAGTTCCTGCGTGCAATCCCAGGTACCAAAACCAAGAATAACAAAAACAAACAACCAACAAACACATAGAACAGCTAGAAAGATTAGAAAGAAAATTTAAAAAACTTCAAAAACTTGACTCAATGCTCTTCTGAAGATACTCTACCCAACAACAGAAAAACATAGTTTTTTGAAGTGTGTTTTTCAAGTATATATTGAAAATCCTCTAGCACTAATCATGCAGTAAGCCATAGAACAAGCCCAATAAAATGTAACAACAAAACCAATTGAAATGGAAAAAGAACATCAAAAGCTAGGAAAATTCACAAACATTTGGAAACAAGGCAATATTTACATAAGAAAATATTTCTTACCCATTTTTAATGGGTAAGAAAATTAATCACAAAGAAAACATGAAATAATTTTATGTAATAAAAATAAAAACATAGTATGCCAAAATTATGGCATATCACTCAAGAATATTTAGAGAAAATTTTATAGATAAAATAACTATCTTTTTGAAAAGAAGAAAGATTGGAAATCAGTGACGTTACTTAACTTTTTACCTTAAGACACCGAAGAAAAAATAAAAATTAACCCAAATTATACTAAGAAGGCCATAATGGGAATTATAGTGGAGATAAATTAACTAATGGATAGAAGATAGTACAGCAAAATCAATTAAAACAAGTTGTTCTTTTGAATCAACAAAATTAACTTTTTAAGAAAAGTAGCTAACAAAAGGAGGGGTCCTTTATACCACTAAAATCAGAAATGAAAGAGGGATTATTATTACTGATCCAGCAAACATGAAAAGTAATATAAAACCATACTTACATTTATTTATTTATTTTTATTTAGTACAGGGTCTCACTACACAGATTGGACTCATAGTGATCCTCCTGTTTTCAGCCTCTGAAGAGCTGGGCTTATAGGTGTGCCCCACCACACCCACCACTGTTTCAGCACACCCCTGGGAGCTGGGGCCAGCAGACCATACTTATTTTTACCAAACTTTTTGGACACATTTGATAGTGTAGAATAAATGAACAAATTCCTACCCCAAACTATTTCAAAAAGAAATAGAAAATCTAAATAACATAACAAAATATTGAATTAATAATAATCAAAATGTTAAGTTAGGCTCAGATTGCTTCACAGATAACATTCTAATTGACATTAAAAAAAAAACCAACAACAGTAAGTCTTACCAAATTCTAGCAAAAAATAAAAAGGAAGGGATGCTTCCCAGCTCATCCTATAGGCCAGTTTAACTCGGAGGGCAAAACCAGCAACATCACAATAAAAGAAAGTACATCCCAACGTCTTGTTTGAATATAGATACAGGATTCCTCTGCAGAGTGCTACCAAACCAATCTAGCCATGTATGAGAGTGACTTCACCGTATGGCACCTGAAGTTTACCTTAGGAGTGCAAAGTTGGCTTCACATCTGAAAATTAATTAATATAACACTATATCAACTAAATAAAAGGCAAACACCAGCCTAATCTCAAGAAAAAAAAAAGGACGAAAACCTTTATGAGAGAGAAGGAAAATAAAACCACTTCAACAGTTTACGAATATACAACTTTCTCAAGCAGATAAAAGGCATCTGTGAAAGCCCACAGTGACTGTTAGAGCTGCGGATGGACAATGGAGTGCTTGCCCCCAAGGTCAGGAATAAAGCATGCATGTAACCACTCACCAGCTCTATTCAACATTGTTCTGTAGGTTCTGCCACAACAATTAGATAAGAAATTAAATGGAAGGAAATAAAAAAGAATTAGAACTAATAAATATTTTTGCACTTTTTCAGAATATAAAATCAGGGTGGGAAGGTCTACCCACAGACTGAAGTGGGAAGATCACAAGTTTGAGCCCAGTCTGGGCAAGTTCCTGATGTGGGAAGCTGCTATCCCCACAAATACAAAGGGCTGGAGATATAGCTTAGTAGAAAGACCTTGGGTTCAATATTCAGTTCCACCAAAAATCCATGTAAGTCCATGATTAACAATGAATCATCTGAAAAAAAACAAAGAAAGCAATAGCATTCACAGTAACATAAAAAGTAAAATTCTTACTGATTAGTGTAACATAAACAGTACAAAATCCATAATCTAAAGAACACAAAACATTCTTGAATGAAAGAAATTAAAGAACTAGACAGAAAGACATTACATGTTTATAGACTGAATAATTTAGTATAAGTAAACCATCAATATTTTCAAAATTAACCTCTAGACTCAACTCACAGTCAAAATCCCAGCTGACTTCCTTACATAAAATAACACAACACAAAGACCATCTGTTTCAGACTCAGTAATAGAAAGACAGTAATCTAGTTAAAATAAGATCTGAAGAGATTGTTACTCAAAGAAGACGGATAATTGGCCAATAAGATCTTTATGAAAATATGTTCAACATCATTAGAAGTTAGGGAAATTCAGATTAAAGCAATAGTGAAAAATCATTTAAAAACTATTACAATGACTCTTACTGAAAAACAACACAAACACTCAGAAATTAAAAAGTTTGATGAGACCGTGGCTAAACTGTAGCCTTTGTGCACTGCTGGTAGGGATTTAAATGTGTAACATTGTAGAAAGCAGTCTGGTGGTGTTTCAGAAAATTAAAACAGAAGTGACATTTGATTTAGCAATCCCATTCTGAGCATGTACACAGAAAGCAAAAACTTCAGCATGTATTTGTGTGTCACTTTCCATTAACCTCTATACACTATATGTAAAATGTGGAAGTAACCTTAATTCTTCCCGCAGTAACAGAGACATGGATAAAAAAAGATGGGGCATTTATACAATGGAATATTATACAGCCTTAGAAATAATATGATATAGCATGACTGAATGAGCAAGCCACCCACAAAAGTCTGCCTATGCTGAATGATTCCATTTTTCTGTAATAATTGAATAGGTAAATCTATAGAGACAAAACCTAGTCTAGTGGTCTCTAAGGGTAGAAAACATGAAGAATGATTGCTCATGGGTGTGGAGGATTTTCTTTTTTAAGGTGGGAAAAATGTTCTAAAATTGATTATTGTGATAGTTTCACAATTGTCTCCATGCACTACAATCCATGAATTGTGCATTTTTAAATGGGTATGTATTTCTATGATAGCATTCAAATTTGTCCTCAATAAATCTGCCATTTAAAAAGTTAAGGAGGCTGGAGAGATAGCTTGAAGGTCTAAGTGCCTGCCTGGCAAGCGCAAGGACCCAAGTTCGATCCCAGGTACCACAAAAACAAAAAATAACTTAAAGCCTCAATCCCTCAGGAAGGACCCAGTCCTCACACTTGTGTATACAGGTAGTACTTCTGATCACTGAGGGATGGCTAAAAAGAAAGAGGTGATAGTGTGGAGGTAAGTGTGGGGAATATAGAGCAAGGCTTTGCACTCATTGGATTCCAGGCAGACTGTCTGGGAGGGGCGTGTGGTAGCAGTGCACACTGGTATTGACGAAGAGACAGAGCAGCCTAGTTGTGTAAGCAGGGTGACGTGAGGGAGGACCTCACTCAGGTTCTCACATCCTGTCAGCTAGGCATGTCAGGGAGGATTCCAAACAGTAGAGGCACTGGAGTAACCCGGGAGTGCAAAGATTGGGCACACTGCAAAGGGGTGTTTAGCAGATTGCAAGAATAAAGGTTATGACATGGACAATGGATGTCGTTACAAACAGACAGAAGGTGACCTGGAATCAGATGGAAGTGATGTATTTGTTGTTGATGTGGGAGTGCAGAGTGTGACAATCCCAGACAAAGGGAATGACAGGCCTCTGGCCTGGATGGCATTGGCAAGGATTTGATGCTCTTTATAAGAACAGCCATGAAGCTGTCAAAGTTTACTTCCACATTTAAATAGTATTCAGGGCAGAAGGACTCACTCAGAATCTTAGAAATGGGAATACTCCTGGTGGGAAACTCACAGTTTTAACTGACTAAATTTAAATTGTGGAGCGCTGGGGTTTTGGCCAAAGAATGTGAATGCACCTGGAAGAGAATGACTTTTAAACCAGGAAGGACTGACGCACCCTAACAACTTGAGATGATTGTTTTCTTTCCTGCATTGAAACGGAGAGTGTCAGTCACAAGGCTGTATCAGAAAATGCCCTCCCCTGGCCCCAGCCAGTACACTTCAGCTTCTTAGTTGTTCCTGTTGCACTTCCACTTGCTTTTGTCTCCTAAAAATGGCTGGTCACTGTGAGGAGTAACTGGTCACTACGATGCATATTGTAAGACTCATTCACCAACTGCTGAGCCATTCTTCCTCTGTACTGCCCATTTCCATATCCTGTAGAAGCCCTAGAACACCAGAGACGAGGGCCTGGTGTTTTGCACCTAATCCTGATGAGAACCTGTCGACATAAATACATCTGCCTCCAACTTCTGGGTTTTTTTTTTAGTATTTCTGTGTGCGGTAGCAACACATTGTGTTCAGTTACAGATGACAGAGAAAGCTACATTGCCTCATCATTATGCAGGATGAACAAACTTCAAGTTGCTGGCCATCCACCAAGGAAAGAGAATACTCAAGGAGTGATCAGAAAGTGATGAGCTTGGGGCTGGCGAGATGGCTCAGTGGTCTAAAGCACCTACTTCGAACAAGCTGAACTAAA
>NDGM011054067.1:0-11795 GCA_002564305.1 Octomys mimax
AACACAAACCATCAAATCAAGAAGAGCTTGGAATGAAGTATTTCAGGTCCTAAAAGAAAATATCTTCCAACTCATAGTGCTGTACCCTGAAAAACTATCTATCAAATTCCATGATGAAATAAGATACTTCAATGACAAAGAATAACTAAAGAAATTCATGATCACCAAACCAACCCTACAAAAGGTACTGACAGATATTCTACAACAGAAGTGATAACACCTTCGATAAAAACAGAAAGGAACCACCAAACTGAGCAAGTAATTAAAAAGAGGGAAAAAGTACAGAACCTATAGCAGGAAAATAACATGACAAATATAAGCCAATAGATATCAGTTATAACTAGCAATGTAAATGTAAATGGACTCAATTGACCAATCAAAAAGAGAAAATTAGAAGAGTAGATTAAGAAACAATCCAAAAATATGCTTCGTATAAGAAACACATTTAATTCAAAAGGAAATTCACCGACTAAAAGTCAAAGGATGGAAAACAATCCTCCGTGCTACAAAAAAAAAAAAAATGCAAGGCTACTGCTCCTGGTTGCTGACAATACCAACTTCAAACCAACATCATCGAAACAGATAAAGAAAGTCACTAAATAAGGGAAAACTGCAAGAGGAAAAGATAACAGTTATAAATAAATATGCAACCAAAATAGAACCACCCACCTACATAAAGCAAATTTTAACAGACATGAAAAATCTAATGAGCAATAATATAATAGTAATTGGGGGCTTTAACATGCCACTTTCACAAAGACATACATCAACTAGGCAAAAAATCAGCAAAGAAATAACAGAACTAAACCAAACCTGTGAAGAAATTGGCTTGGTAGACCTTTACAGAGTACTTCACTGAGTAACAACAGAATATACATTCTTCTCAGCTGCACATGAGACATTCTCCAAAATAGACCATATACTAGTACACAGAGTGTTCTTAAGTAAATGCAAAAGAATTGGAATTATCCCATGTGTACTATCTGGTGACAGTGCAATAAAACTGGAAATTATTGCCAAAAGAAAATACAAAAACACCATAAACATATGGAAATTAAATAACAACCTCCTAAGCAACCAGCAGGCCACATAGGAAATTAAAGAAAAATTAAAAAATATTTGCAATCAAATGAAAAGGCAGATACAACCTACCAAAACCTGTGAGATGCAATGAAAGCTATTGTAAAAGGAAACTTTATAGCGATAAATTCTCACATTTGGGTAAGAGAGCAAGCCTAAATAAATGATCTTATGCTGCTCCTCTCTCTCCTCAAAAAAGAAGAGTAGGTCAAGCCAAAGAAGGCCGGAAATTATAAAGACTAGAGCAGAAATTAATGCACTGGAAACAAAGAAACAATACAAAGAATAAATGAATCAAAGTTGGTTCTTTGAAAAAAATAAATAAAATTGATAAAACCCTAGCCAGTCTAATAAAAAAAAGAAAAAACCAAATTCATGCAATAAAGAATGAAAAAGGGAAATTACTACAGACCCTACTGAAATTCAGAAGATCAATGCCTACTTTACTCTCACAGGATGGAAAACACAGAGGAAATAGATAGTTTCCTAGCTATATATGAAATGCCAAAGTGTTCAAGAAGATAAATTCTAAATAATCCAATAATAAAAAACAAAATTGAAAATGTAATAATAATAATAATATAATAATAATAATAAACCCTACCAACAAAGAAAATCCCAGAACCCAGTGGACTCACAGCAAAATACTACAAGAAATTTAGAGATTTAAGGCCAACTTTTCTCAAACTTCTCAATGAAATCAAAAGGGAAGCAATTCTCCCAAACTCATTCTTGGAGGTAAATATTACTGATTCCAATACCAGAGGAAGATCCAACTAAAAACATAATTATAGTCCAATCTCTCTACTGAACATACATGCAAAAATCCCAATAAAATACAAGCAAACATAATGCAGCAAATCAAGAAGATTATATATCACACTCAAGTTGGATTCATTCCAGGAATGCAGAGATGGTGCAACGTATGCAAATTGACAGATGTAATACACCAAATCAATAGAACCAAGAACAAAAACCACATGATCATCTCAGTAGATGCAAAAAAGCTTTTGACAAAGTCCAACATTCGTTCATAATAAAAAAAAAACCCTACAGAGAAATGGAATAGATGGTCTATATCTCAAACTGATAAAAGCCATCTATGAGAAACCAACAGCCAACATCATATACTAAATGGGCAAAAGCTGAAGGCCTTCACTATAAAATCAGGAACAAGACAAATATGTCAACTGTCTCCACTCATATTTAATATAGTTCTGGAAATGTTAGCCTGAGAAATTAAAGAAGAGAGAGAAATAAATGGAATAAAGATTGGAAAAGAAGAAGTAAAATTATCAGTATTTTCACATGACATAGACAGTGCCAAAAACTCTGCCAAGAGTCTTGTAGGTTTTAGCACCAAATTCAGCAATATAGCAGGATATAAAGTCAACACCCAAAAATCAGTAGCATTTTTGTACACAATGACCACCCTGAGAAAGAAATTAGGGAAACCATGCCTTTCACAATAACATTTAAAAAATGAAATACTTAGGAATCAATCTCACAAAGGATGTAAATTATTTTGTACAATAAAAATTACAGTATTCTGAGAAAAGAGATTGAAGAGGATTTGAGAAAATGGAAAGATAGTCTATGCTCCTACATAGGAAAAAACAGTATTGTGAAAATGGCCATACTCCCAAAATTGTTATACATATTCAATGTAATCACAATTAAAATACCACTATATACCTCACAGAGCTAGAAAAAACTTTCCTCAAATTCATTGGGAACTAGAAGAGATCCAGAATATTAAAAGCAATCTGGGGAAACAAAGGAAGGCAGGAGGCATCACAATCCCTGACCTGAATTATACTATAAAGTTACTATAAAGAAATCATTATGACATAGAAAAAGAACAGAGGATCACTGGAACAGATTATAAGTTGCAGACACAACTGAAAAGATACTCAACCATCTCATCTTCGACAAAGTGGGCAAACATGTTCACTGGAAGAAAGTCTCTTTAATAAATGGTGTTGGAAAAACTGACTTTCTACATGCCCAAGGGAAAAATTAGACATAGGTCTATTACTATGCACCAAAGTCCAACTGGATCAAAGATTTAAATATTAAAACAGAAACACTAAATCTTCTGGAGGAAAATGTAGGTAGAACTCTTAAAGACATATAGGTATCTAGAGAGTTCATGAACAAAAACCAAACTGCATGGGAAATACTTCAAAGAATCAACTGAGATCTCATCTTTTTGAAAAGTCTCTGCACTTCAAAGCAAATCTCCAACACAGTAAAAAGCAAACCCACAAACTGTGAAACAATTATACATACTGTCCCCCATCAAAGGCCTTTATCTAGAACACACAAAGAATTTTTAAAAATCAGACTCCCCCAGATTCAAAGACCAAATCTAAAACTGGGCATCTGAGATGAATATGAACTTGTCAGAGGAAGAAATGTGAATGGTAAGTAAATAAATGAAAAAATATTCAACATCACTGGTCATTTGAGAATTGCAAATTAAAGCAACAATGACATTACATCTCACCCCAGAAAGAATGACTAACATCAAGAAGTCAGCCAATAACAAATTCTGGAGGGGTTGTAGAGAAGGAACACTTCTCCACTGTTGGTGGGAGCATAGAATGATACAACCACTATGGAAATCAGTGTGGAGATTACTTTAAAAGCTGGGGTTGAAGATGTCATTCAAGTGCACTATTCTGCTCCTATGTATTTTTTCAGAACTGAAAACCTCAGACCACAGTGATATATATGCACCCATGTTTATAGCAGCACAATTTGTCATAGCTAAATTCTAAAAACAACACTGATGCCCATCAACTGAAGAGTGGATAAGGAAGATGTGGTATTTTTACACAGTGGAGTATTTTTTAGCTATAAAACAGGATAAATTTCAATCTTTTGTCAATGAATGGATGCAACTAGAGAACATACTCTTAAGTGCAATAAATCAAACCTGCATGTGCAAACATCATATTATCTCTTTAGTGTGAGAACCTCAAAGAGAAAAATAGAATCTGAAGGATACAGCAGACACTGGTAAAAGGAAATTAACTTACTCAAAAGAAAAGAGTTACTGAGTTGGGGAGAAGAACAGGAGAGGAATTAGGGGAAAGAGATAAATCTATGTATGTAAACAGGATGGTTTGGACAACTGTACTGTGCATTTCTGCTGATCTATGGAAAAGAGCAAATAATAACTTGTTTCTTCTCCTTTTTTCAATTACTTGTGTTTTTTTCTTCTTAATTTCGTATATACTTCTTCCACTTTTACATGCATTTATCTGTTAATAGGAATAACTGGTTGGAAGACACCACCATGTTTTACAACAAATACTGTGAAATTCATATTACTTCTTAAGTGAAATTCTGTACCATTTGTAATTTTTTTTCTGGTTTAGTACTCTTTTGTACTCTTTAATAAATAAAAAAATTAAATTAAAAAGGAAGAAGGTTATCTTTGGCTCAGAATTTCAGATGTTTTAGTCTATGATCAGCTGTTTCCGAGGCAGAAGTGTAGCAGTGGAAGCACTTGGTGGAAGACAGCTGGTATGCCTGCACATTCTCACTACCCCACTTCTGCACGCATATCAAAAGCCAGTCCTGGGCATACTAGCAAGCACCAAGAGTCTCAGCACTCTGAGAGGTGCAGTAAGGCCAGAGGTTCACAAGTTTGAGCCCAACCTGAAAAACTTAGTGAGACTATGTCATTTCCTCATAAAAATTTTTAAATGGCTGGGGACATAGCAAAATCCCTGTGTTTGGTCCTCAGTACTACAAAAGAGAAGCAAAAGGCAAAAAAAATCAACAGACAACTTGCATGCCCGTGTTTATTGTTATACTCACAATCTCTATGATAAGCAATCAGCCTAAGCCTCATGAAAAGATCAACAAATATGGAAACTAGAGTGTGTATACTCAATGCATAATTAATCAGCCATAAAGAAAAATGAAATTAGAAACTAAAGAGAATGAAGATAAGGCTGGAAGTGTATCACATCCTCACTGGAACCTCAAATTGAGGCACATAGGAACAACTTAGCAAAGAAAAAAGAAGAGCTCTGGAAATCAAGGTAAACTAGAAATCATAAAGAAATTGACAACAATGCAGAAAAAAAAAAAAAAGAAACAGTCTGAAATGCTTCCCTTTGCACCTAGGGAGTGGGGATTTATTTGCACCCACAAATAAAAGGTAAAACAGAGAGGGTCACAGCTCTAGGGAGAAACAGCGGGACTCCAGCATTAGCACCCCAAACATCACACATGTAAACTGTCAATGAAATGTGGATATTTGTTCTCAAAGTGAGTCCTTTTGCATGGCTGGCGGCAGCTGCAGAAGGAATTTATTGCACCATATGTCGTATTTGAGAGTGACATCATTGAGAACTATTTTTGGAGGGAGTTAATTATTTAAGACTGAGTTACTCTGGGAATCAGAAGTCACAAAACAACTACACCTCAGGGTTTCAGAGGTCACCCAGCTCTGTTGACTGTGTTAACAAGGAATTCCTTACATCTATTGAATGGCTAAGGAAAATAACCTACTAATATTGACAATGCCAAGTGTTGACAAGGATATAGAGCAACTGTAACTCCTATATATTGCTGGCAGGAATGCAATATGGCAAAGATCTTTCAGGAAAACAGCTTAGCAGTTTCTTTAAAAGAAGTCCCATTCGCAAAAATTTCCCCCAGAAAAATAAAACTTCAGTTCATATAAAATCTACACATAAAATTTATGCTGTTTTCTAGATGATCATTAAAAATGTAAAGCTAACACAAATATCTCTCAACAAGTAAATGACTAAACAAACTATAATATAGCCAAAGAATGAAATATTATAAAAATGAAAATGAATGAATCAATTATACATGCAACAATTTGGATGAATTTCAAAGTAGAATGAAAGATTTCAACCTCAAAAGTGTACAGATTGTATTGTATACTTATATGATTTATGTGACTTCCTTTAAAGCACAAAACTGAATTAAAAGGGAATAAATACTTGCCAAAGTTTAGAAGAGGGAAGAAGTGAGATTCTAACTACAAAGAAATGCAAAGATATTTTTCCAGGGTAGTAGAATTATGCTTATCCATCTTAGAATGTGACAATACAAATCTATTCATTTGTTAAAGCTCATAAAACCATATATCCCAAATACTCCTGTATATTAATTTAAAAATTAAAATTTATACAAATTATTTTAGAAATAGCAGTCTATCTAGGTGAATTCAGTCTGTAATAATTTTAGCCTAAGATGCTTCTTTCAATAATTATTTTCATTCCTCAGTATTTCCTTCCCAATTCTGACCTAAAGTTTTTGGCCTCATTGTTTACTGGTGCTTGTGATGTCATTTATTCCTGTGCTTTTTTCTTTTAGAATTTTCTATTCTCTTGTTTAAAAAAAAAGCAGATATATGGCACTAAAACAGCATTCTTTCATGTTTGTTATGTACATAGACGTCTGACAAGATAGGCGTCCAATGCAGATTTCTTACTCCTCTCCAAAATAACTTCATACAGATTGTCTAGTCTTGGTCCATGGAAATTGCCACTGTGATGTCATACAGGTGCCCTCCACCCACTCTTTGAAAAGCACTGCATTAAAGGAACATGCAGTGTAAAGTGATCTCTCAGTTGTTGAGAGTCACTCCATGAAATATCTTCATCAACCTGGAAATTGATAGCAATCCAAAATCAATTGGAATTTAAATTATTAAAACCTAGAATGTTCTTTTAGATTTCTCTATTTTAGCCACATGACCAGAATTCACCTACTGAACCCTAGACTTCTGATTTTTTTTCTCTCTCTCTCTAAGACAGGGTCTACAGGGTCTCACTACATAGATCAGACTCATGATGATCCTTCTGTTTTCATCCGTCCAAGCCCTGGGATTACAGGCACGAGCCACCATACCCAGTATCAATCACTGTCTCAGCATGCCCCAGGGTGGGGCCAGCACAGCATGTCAGCAATTGAACCCTGGGCCGATATGCTCTGCCTAAGCAGGCACTTTAGTCCGCTGAGCTATCAGGCCAGCCCTCTAGAATTCTGATTTTTGAAGGCAACATTGAATATTTTCCAAGCACTACAAAATGGACATCTATGTGTCTGTATAAATGTAAATGGCATATATACATACACATATGACATACATACACGAGTATGCAAATATATATGATATAATATGCAAATACATACATATAAGTGTATGTGTATATAGATTGAGTATACCTTGTCTGAAATACTTAGGACCAGTTTTTTTTTTAAATTTTTTATCAATCTATCTATTTGGTACAGGGTCTCACTACTCAGTTTGGACTGTTAATGACCTTCCTGTCTCAGACTCCCCAGCTCTAGGATTACAGGCATGTGCTACCAAGCCCAGTATGGGTGGCCTGAATGACACACCTGGGGTTCTGGGGCTGGCAAGGCATGTGGTACTGGGGATCAAACTCAGGTCTTTGTGCTTGCCAAGCAGGCGCTTAATTCACTGAGCTCTCTCCACAGCCAGGAACAGAAATTTTTCTGACTTGAAATTTTTATTTTTTTGGAATGTTGGAATTAAAAAATAAAATCTTAAAAATGAGACCTAAGACTAAACATACAAAATTAATTTGGGTTCAATGCCAAAGGTTGAAGTTGATTTTATACACTATTTTTAACAATTTTGTGCATGAAGAAAGTTTTGTGCTGCAGGACTTTCCACTTGTGGCATCATGTTGACACTAGGTAAGTTTCAGACTACTGAGTATCTCAGATATCATGTTTCCCAAATAGGAGAGCTCAACCTCTATGTGCCAGTACATGTGTACATATGCATACCTGCCACATATGCATCATAATATACATTTACATGACATACGAGACACATAATATGCACTAGATATTGTGCTAATCATTTTCTTGGGTCATTTTGAAAGGAATATATGGGCTGAGTATATAGCTCAGTGGCACAGTGCCTGCCTGGCAAACACAAGGTCTTTGGTATCTCCAATACCAAAAAGAAAAGAACATATTATTTTATTACCACTTTACAAATTGTAAAACTCAATGATCTGATCAAGTGACCTATCTTCCCAAGGTTACACAGCTGTAAATTTCTATGATAAGCATGTAAAATACAAATAAAACACCACCATGTTATATGACACATGTAACCTACTGAAATGAGTATGTCAGGGAAAAGAGCGATTAATGAACCATTAGTGGTTACTTTAACACTTTTCTCAAGATAAATATGCTTCTCAAAAATAAGTGTGTTTCAGTATATGCCAAAGTTAATTTTCTTGTTTTTATATTGAACTACAGTTATAACCACTTACTATTTGTGTAAATATAAATCTCTGATCATTTGAGAATAAAGAGTTTAAATAAGTAAACCTGGCCTCATCCAGATTTTCAAAGCTAAAATATGGAGATATATCTCTTTGTCCCAAAACACAACCTGGAAACAGCTATGGAAGAGAAAGGAAATGAAATCTCATATTCATGTTTGTGTGTGGCAAAGCACAGATAAGAGTCCTATGTCCTTTGTGCTGTTAAATTTTTGAATTTATTGGGATAATTCCACTTGCAAGTAACAGAGAACTCAACATAGATTGGCTAACACAGTAAATGGAGTGCTTTGGTTATTAACATGCAAAAGATATTTAAACTCCTGGAATGGTTTGCCCAGGACCCCAGTACATTGCTCTGTGATTCAAAGGTCTCTTCCTATCCTGATGTCTCAGTTTTATCCAGAGACTGATGCTCCTCATGGTAGAATAGTATAGCAGTTCAGGGACTCATATCAACACAGCCCACCACCTAGAAGGAGAAATAACTTCTCTTTCTCCAGCTCAGAATAGATGTAAAAGACATCACTTTAATTCAAACAACTCATGTCATGTGACACTCCTGATCCAATTACTCTGACAAGGTAGATGGTACTGTATTGTGGACTAAGCCGATTAGAGTCCACTCCTAAAGCTAGAGGTCATGTCATTTACTGTATTGGAGATAGCTTTATCATGCACAACTGATGGAATTAATACTGGGAAAACAGCACTAATATCTGCTACACACAAACTCACATTTAAATAACAAGTGTGTCTGACTGACAACCCCTTGGTAGTATTGACCAGAAAGATTAATTTCTTCATTCAAACGTAATATCCATTTAATCAAATGCATAGGATGAAAGATACATTTTCTTCAATTGGCCTTTCAATCATGTTCAAATGGTTAAAGAATCAAATTATTGCTTCACTCCTTTGACAAGATTCCTTTAGGTTTGTATTTATTGGTTAACTTTAATAAATATATGCTCCAGCTTCATTTAAACAGACATAGTATTTTTCAAGGAATTCACTGTTATTTTTTTAATTAGTCAATTTGAAGCAGTCAAGTTGATTAAGCTTTTCAAGATTAATCAATAGCCAAATACTTATATAATCATATTTTTGCCATATAAGTAATTTCAGCCATTCGAAAAAAGTTGGTGGATTTGAAGTTGAGGGGAAGAAAGCAACCATTTTCTTGACAAAAAAACTGGTTTAATACTCCAGCTTCTTTCATCCTCAATATGCTCAGATCAACTAGGTTTTTTTGGCACCATAAACCAATGATATGTAATTCATTTGTTTGCCAATAAATTAACTGCAATATTATGGAAACATTTTTATATGCAAATATGTGTTATGAAGCTCATCAAACCAAACTAAAAACTAATGGCAACTTCCTTTAAAATTTGAAAATCAGCTCTTCAAATTTATCTTCTTTAACCATCTGGTCACGGTGCTAGATGACATCACAGGAAAATTTCCTCATATTTCACTGACTTGAGAGAAGGTAAATCTTTCTGTTTCATATCTTACATTAATCTCTCTTTCAAAGCTAATCATAGGGAAGCACTAGAAATGAGATAGCCTATGTATATTTTCAGGCTCCCACTTCATCTGTTTCACTGTTATTCTCATCTAGCCTCATAATTCTTTTTGAAAAATGCCTTCCTAACAAAAATATTTCTTGTGCCTGTACTCCTTTGATTTATCTTCTTACCCTAACTACTTCATGGTCCTCCTCTTATTTTAATTATACTGTCATCTTCTGCTGGAGTTGCTTAGCCAATTAGTACAAGGGACCATATATACCCACTGAGTCTCTTTTATTTTTAAAACAACAGTCTAAACATCATTTCTCCATGATTACAAGATCCATTTATTTTTAAATAACTGAATACTTCCTTTCACAAATTTCCAACACAGAAATTTTGCTCTTCTATTTATCTCCATATTAACTTCTCAGAAGTAGCTCTTAAAATTCCTAGAACAACAAAAACAAACAAAAAATTCACAATCCATTTTATTTATAGGAAAAAGTATATTAACTGTGTAACTGCAGAAATCTAAGAATTTACAAATTTCCAAATCCCAGGTATGTCTTTTGCTCTTTGATTTCAAGGTTGGACTATTTCAAAAGATTATTTTTAAAGCATAAAACTAATCTGCTTAACATAAATTCTGTAACAGAAAACATTAGAAACAGATTCCAAGAGGACAATTTTCTCCACCAAAAACATTTCCTCCAGCTAACTCCTCATTCTCCAAATATCCACAGAGCATTATAATGCAGGGTTTCTCAAAGCAAAAAATGTATAGATTTCCAGGGTTCTGCCAAATGTAAACACTATCTCTCACTTAGATAATTTATGCTCTAACCAGTCACAAAACACAATGCTACTTGCAAGATGGCTTTATCTTAAAAACTTGGGTATATAAATGCCAACTAATTTAATTATAGCGTGGCCAGAGGAGTTTTTATGCTTTTTATTCTTCAGAAATAAACAATTAACCCCAAACCAGATGTTCCCAGAAAAAAAGCAAAGCTGAT
Organism: Octomys mimax; assembly: GCA_002564305.1. Taxonomy (NCBI): domain Eukaryota; kingdom Metazoa; phylum Chordata; class Mammalia; order Rodentia; family Octodontidae; genus Octomys; species Octomys mimax. The sequence continues at coordinate 10,942 of NDGM011054067.1, forward strand.
GGCTCTGTTGCCTGCGGTCACCCCAGGAGAAGCACCTTTACATTTGGTCCTCAGGAGGAAGGACTCTGGCCCATCTCTTCGGGCCACAAGTCACACTGCAATCACATGGCAGGGGGCTACCTCAACAGCACTGTGAAGATGGAGCACTTACTTGCCTTTCAAATCCAAAACCCTTCCAGGCTTTTACTTATAGCCTCTTGTCAACTGCTTTTTCTCCATTTGTGGAAAAGAGAAAATTACACTGCCAGTAGCCTAGGAGTGCTCTAAAACTTAAAGGAGATAATATGTCAGAGATGTGGAAGGCATAGGCTTTTCTCAGAAGGACATTAGCAATCTCACCCTCTTTCAGGAAAGAACTGAAATAGGATTTTATTTCTTTGAAGTCTTTTCTTGATTCTCATGCAGAGGCTTGAGGAAAATCTTCAAATATCACCTCTAAAGATCCTAGTTCTTGCTACAATTGACATTATGGTTTTGCTTTATTCATGACACAAGTTAGATATCCAATATCAGTAAGAGGTACAATAATTTAACACAAGGAAAGCCAGTTCCTTTTTTGTATTTTTTTTTGCATTTCTAAATATTATAATAGCAAAAATCTATGAAGCACTTATTCTTTGTTGGGCACCTATATTAGTCAGTTAAAATTTGATGAAGGAAATACTGTTCTTTTATTATTATGTTCATTTTGGAGATGAAACTGAGAGTTTAATTTTCCCAAGGGCATCACATGAAAGACCATAGTAACTTTCTTTATTTTTTAATTAATTTTATTGAGAAACAATATCAATACCCAGAGCGCAGGCCTGGCGAGTGAGTGAGACCACCCGGGGCCCTTGGGATCCTGAATAGAC
>NDGM011054069.1:0-10098 GCA_002564305.1 Octomys mimax
CTTCCTGCTAAAATTGGGCACAGTATTTGGTTATGCAAATTGGTCCCAAAGAATCTCTGAAAGAGAAATCCCACAGTCGCACCAGGCACTCGCTTCTGAAAGGCTGCCGGCTGCTGGTTGGAGGCGTTGTCAGACTTTCCTTCCACCCCAGTCCATCTCGCAAGCCATCATCCTGGCAGCTGCTACCCCATTCAGGGGAGGCTGTTACTGTGGAGGCAGAACTTTCTCCCTCTCGCTGGTGACCTCTAAGACGCCCACACCCATTATCGCCCCCCTCCTGGGCCGCCGGGGAAGCCACATGCTTTTTTCAGCAACTCCACCCCGTGTCCAGGTCAACATCTGGACTGGACAAGAAATCAGCAGCAGCTGAGCCCCCACTGGGACAGTCCCAGGAGCACTTGGAGGAGGCGCTAGGCAGTTGCTCTGTTCAGGGCAAATCTTTTTTCCCTAATGCTCTTTTGGGTGGCAGAGAGAAAGAAGATGGATTCACGGAATTACATTTCAGTTGTACAGCGCTAGGCACACTTTTGGAGTTTCTTTGAGCTAATTTTATGGCCAGTCTTTGTTCTACTGTGGCAAAGCCACACTGAAGTCTTTCTCCCTGCTCCTGTGGCAGTGGGACGTGAAACCCTAGGTGTTACCAAGCCAAAGTCCACCAGAGCAGAGAGGGACCTCAGAGGATGCGTAGCCTTCACCTGCGCCCAGGCAGGGATGGGGAGGGCGACCCAAGGGGCTGAGGTGCAGTGCAGAGCTTGGCCCTGGGCTGAGGCCTGGCTCCGGCCTCCGCGCACTCATCCTCTTGAGAGGCGTGCAAGTCTACGAGCCCCTCTTGGACCACGGTGACGCGTGCTACCACAGAATGGGTGTGTGGCAATGAGATACACAGGAGGGCTCTTACGTAGCCTGGTCGCAGGTCCCAACAGGCTTCTTGGAGGAGGTGGCATGGGTCATTTTAGAGGCAGGGGTAGAAGCAGCTGGTGTGAAGGCAGCTCAGAAAACCTGAATTCCTCATCAAGCAAAGTCACACGTGTGCCCTAGGCCCAAAGTCTTACAACATTAACGCTCGTTGACTTGTCCCTGATTTCATAGACAGCATCTTCTGCCCAAATATGAGAGGCTTGAAGTCAAGAATTATGCTTTGTCCTGTCGTATTTGAACCTGACCACTATGCTAGATTGGTGGGTATGTTACTCTGAGGCCTGCTGGCATGCTGCTATACCGTACAAGCAGTCCTAGGTGTTGACAAATCAAAAGGCCACATAAAACCGCACTGATCACGTCTCCCACAGCATGCCAAGACTCCAACCCCCGCAACTGAGAGAAGGAGAAGCTGAGTTACGCGCATGGTTTGAGAGGACTCCGCCCATGGCTGGCTGGTTCTGAGGCAGGCGCATCCCAGAGCAAGGCCTGGTGGAGCAGAGCAGCTTGGTTATGGGGGCTGAAGGCAGAGTGGGGGAGCAGCCTGCAAGGGAGAGGGGAGGGCCCTTATGGGCCACGACACCGCCATCTCCCAGATACACACAGAAGCACGCTTTACCAGTCTCATAGGTGGCTTCCAAGCAATCAAATCGACAGGCTTACCCATCGCAAGAACAATTTAGGGCCAATGTAAGTGCTATTAGAAAGCCTTGGCTTGTTCCCTGATGGAGAAAGCCCTGTATATCACAACCCTATCAGTTGGGAACAAAAGGATCATAACTCGACATTTTTTGTTCATGCCCACAAATGTGTGTGTATGTGTGTCTGTGTGTCTGTGTGTGTGAGTGATTTGTCATTGGGTTTGGTACCCCAGATCTGCAGCACAAAAAGAAATACAACGCACGCACGCTGAAAGGTACTAAGGTGAGGGTGAGAGGCTGGTTGGCTCCCCCTCAGGGCACTGCTGGTGGGCGGGGCTTGTCCCAGTGTGGCCCCCTCCTCCGCCCCGCCCCCACTGTTGCGGGTCAGAGTGACAAAGCTCAGCTATGTCAGAAACAACTCTGGGGCTATTCCGCAGAATGGCTCTTCGTGCACACTGGACTGAACTGCGGAAGACAGCATCCCTTGAGGAAGTTCAGAGCGCTCAGGTCAGCCTCAGGTCCTGCTAGTAACTCTGGCAATTTTCAGCCGAGTGCTTCCGTCTGGAAGGCTTTTGCCCAGAGCGCCTCATGTTTATACATGTGCACGTCCTCACCAGCTACAGCTGCCTTGTCTGTGTGCGCTGTGTCTGTTACGCACTGAATCGATGCTTTCTCACCACAGGTGTGGCCTGCAGCTGTGGCTCGCAGCACACTCATGCAGATGACAGGTACAGAAGGGTCTGCACTAGGTTGAGTGCTCTGTTGTCACCACCGTGGAATTCTGGGCAATTCTGCAAGAGGGGCCTCATTTGCTTTCAGCCCCGCATCCTCCTGTGCATCTGGCCTTGTGCCTGTGTGTTAACGCAATGGCCGCTCCCAATTTGAGGACCATCAAAGCAATTTTGCAGTTAAGGGAAGTGGACCTCACAGAAGAACCTGCCGAGATCCTAACCACGCCTGACACGGTTTTTCTGCTCTGTTCTGCACCGCTCCCCCTCGGATGCTGCCCTCAGGGGTTACCCTGTGTCCTCACAGGGGACTTGCATCAGGTTCACAAGGATCTTGGCATGTGCAGGTTCCTAATGGGCAGGATCTCAGGCAGGGCCTGGCAGTCTGCCTTTTACTACCCAGTGTCTTCTATGCACACAAGTCTATGAGCTAAAGTTGTACATCAATGGCTTCCTACCCTTTTGAGCCACAAGCTGGGAAAGAAATTCGGCTATCACCAAAACCCAGTACACACATGGCAGAAGTGTCCTTATGCCACAACCACCTTCACCACGCATGAAGCTGGGGCGGGCGTTTCATGCTATCCTAACTCTGGCATTGAGTTGGCAAGTGATGCATGGTATGGTTTGCAAATCTAATCTGAATAGCAGTGTTGGAAGGCATTATGGCTTGTGTCTAGTTGTCCCCCCAAAGTCTCATGCAGTCCTGGGACAGCTTCTAGAGTTTGTGATTAATTTAGGGTATGATGCTGGGATTATAAGTGTGAGTGCTGCACCTGCCCTGGGGCAGGTAATCTGCATACAAAGTCAGGAGGGGAGAGAGGCTCGCTAGTGAGCGCTGCTGCTCCTCCCTTGGCTCTTGGCTGTCTTCTGCCGCCATGAATGACTGCCTTCTGCCATGTGCCTCTCTGCCTTGGAACTGGCTGAGTATAGACCAAAACTTCCACAAACTTGGAGCTAAGTAAACCTTTCCTTCCTTAATTTTGGGTGTTGGGTATTTTGTCCCAGTAATGAGAGAAAAGTAACTGAGACAACAGGAGAAGAAACATTACATAAGGCTTAAGCCTAAACCTGGGGAACTAAGGTCGAAGGTGTCAGTGTTAGAGCACACTTCAAGAACAGCAGACTTGTAGGCATATTATAACAAAAACTAGAACCCCCCTCGTAGTCTGTGAGTATGCTCACGCTCCCTGTTACGTCACTCCACTTGACTGTCTAGGCCCAGATTTCCCCCTTAACCAGCCGTGGGTCAAACTGACAGTGTCTAGCTTGTGTTTTAAAAATACACAGTGATTTCAGCTTGCTTCAAGGGCTTCCAGGCCATCATGTCTGGGGAAGGCTGGCCCAGTCAAGGACACTTTCCACTCTACTTGCTCTTCTCAGACCCCTTCCCTCCCTGAACGTTCCTGTGTAAACCTGCCTGACAAGTGACATAATTCTTGTATTCCATGGAACCAATCATGCAATAACCTGCTGTTGTCTTTGTACTTCCCCCTGTAAATCATACCTAAATTGAACTCAAACCTGACTCTGCATTGGTAATTTGAACCCCTGGGTTCCCCAGTCCACTAGTATAGTAAAAGTTCTCACTCTGTGGTGCAAAGAGTCCTCTATTTACTTTGATACTGGTTTTTCTGCAACAGGAGGCACTGATTTTCCATTTGGTATCCATTAAAGTAGGAGCTTTTAACGTCTTAAGAAACAGGCCTCTTGTAACATCTGATTCCAGGTGAGGGCCTCTTTGTGGGCAGTACACATGTTCACATAGTGCAGTGTACCTGCATGGTTTCTGCACCTCCTTCCTCAGACACCAGATGCGTAGCCCTTCATTTAATGGCGGCTCCGTGTGGAGCAGCAGTCCACAGCCAGCAGCCACTTCACATTAGGGGACAGAGGGTGGGGGTTTTACTAACATTTCAGGAAGGCATTTCTTGTTAGTGTTGTGTCATGAAGACTGGTGCCCATTGGCTGTTCTTTCTTTTCTACTTCTCTGACATCACAGAAATGGGGTCACTAGAGGAAAGTCTTGCCAGAGGGCAAGGGATGGCGGCTTGGAAGTGGTGTTTGAGGCACAGATGTTGATGGGGGTAGAAGCGATCGTTAACATCCGAGGCTGGGCGGGAGGACAGAAGCGCATCTGCAGGCTCAGACTGTTTTGGTCCTCAGTCTCTGGACCAGGAGTTGGGAACCTGAGGACCTCGCTTTCCACTCACATGTGTTTGAGTCTGTCTTAAGGACAGTCACAGCAGGCCTCCGGGTCCTCACAGAGCTCTCAGGACTCTGCACATGTTGGAGGTGTTTGGGGGAGCCAGGGAGACAGGCGCTTCACAACTTTCAACATAGCCACACCTGAAAAAGCCAGCAATTATTGAAAATAGCTTTAGTCAAAAGTACATTGAACATGCCCGTCTTACCAACCATCGAGGCTTACCCTGCCCTAAGCTCGCTCAGGGCGCTCCCACTAGCCTACCGCGGGTGGTCATCCAACACAAAGCGCACTTCACCAGCGGGTTGAGGAGCACACACGTCAGCCCCTAAATATGGCCCTGGGAGTGGAAGCAGAGCAGCCACCTGCGAACGGACCGATGACATAAAGTTAGCGTTGGCTAAAAAGTCCAGTTTCCTGGCCAACAAAGAAGTGCTCAACATCACTGGGATTCGGGAAATGCCGAAGAAGACACTGACATTGCATTTTCTCCAGAAGGAAAGGCTGTCATCATGAAATCAGTCAATAACAAGTGCTGGAGTGAGCACAGGGGTAAAGGAGCCCTTCTTCGTTGTGGGTGGATTCCAAAACCTAAAACTAGAAAGCCCATGTGATCTAGCCCTTCTCCTTCTAGAGAGCTTCCCGAAGCATCGTCGGGCAGTGACTCACTGAAGACATTACAGGGAGGCACATACACCAGAGTTCGCAGTGGCACAGTCCATAAGAGCTGCAGCTTTGAAGGGGCCTGCGTAAAGAAAAGGTGGCATTTAGACACAGTGAAGCGCTACTCTGCCACCAAGAAGGAAGAACTCCAGTCCTTGTACAAAATGGGCTCACCCAGAGACCATGACGGAAGTGAACTAAATCACACACAAACTGAAACAGGCACGGCCTAGCTTGTGTGAGAAGCCCAAAGGGCTGAGTGCCAAGTGAAAGACAGATAACAGGCAAGCGCTATTCTAACCCAGTACAGATAATGCTTCCAAAAGTAACCTTTGTTTCATACAATGTCTTATGTTTTTTGGACCTGTAAAGCTGGCTGCCAACCTGTCTTTATAATTGTTAACTTGATAAGGACTTAAAAAATAAATATATGGATCTGATGCCACTAAAAAAAATCACTTTCTCCTGACCTCTCCTTCCTTCCATTCCCTCACAAAGTCACAAGCCTAAGTGTGACATCCCGAGGGAGGTCCTGTGTGTGCCGCTTTGCCCACCTCCAGGCTGCACCAGGCCCAGGGATGGGACCTGAGGAGTCCTCTCTGAACTTGAGACAGTGAGGAACCTGAGAAGGTGCTGGCACTGGGCGACACCTGCGACAGGAGACCCCGGTGACCACCCAGCAGTGGCTGTGTCTGCACCTGCAGACGCCACAGGGACAACAGGAAAGAGGGAGAGAGCGCCAGCCCCGAATCTCCACCACTGCTCCCTGATGGGCTCCGTCCAGGTGGGCAGCGTGTTGACATGAGTACAGTTGGCCAGAGAACTTCTGTGCCTGTTGAAGGTGACAATGCATTTCCTTTTGTTTTGTATGCTTACATCACATGTCCCATGAAGTTATTCTAACTGCATTTTGTGAGAGTGTTAGTCTTTGACAGATTTTAGAAAGCAAAAGGGGAAACCCCAGCCATTCAGCCCCATTTGTGAAGTGTCACCCTTGAGCAGCGTAGGAGCATTTGGAAGCCTGAGACATCGTCCTGGAGCTGCCAACCTCTCTCTCAACAGGGCTGTGTCCATTGGTGTGATGTTTGGGTGGTGTTTGAGTCCCAGGTGAGAAGTCTCAGGCAAGCGACTAATTTTTATTATACCACTAGAGTTTTTTTTTTACTCCAAATGACAGAGAAGTCCTTTCAAGCTCTGTGAGGGCTTCACACACATCCTGTAAGTGGCTACTATGGAGCAAAAGTGATGAGTCCCTTCATAGACAGAGAAACTGAGGCACAGCAATAACACGGGGGAACCATGAGCTGCTCCACCATTGGGTGGAGGTCCAGCATCCTAACCCATGTCCCTGCAAGAGGAGATGCGGGGCAGGAGCGGGGCCCAGGACAGCCTCCACTTACTGCTCAGGCTCTTCATTTCATAGTCTGTGCAAATAACAGGCAGCACAGCACAGCAAAGCAAGCATATTTCTCTAGAAATGCACGAAAGCGCCTTCCAAACTCAAGCTTCCACGTGTTTCCCTACAAAATATTCTTCCCTACAAACAGCTGTGGTCTATTGGGAAAACTCATCAAAGAGCCAGGGTGATGCACTTCAGGGACAAACTGGGCCGCGCTCTGCTCTGAAGGAAAGTTCACGGCAGTTACACATTTCTTGAAACTGCCTTCTATGGACCCAAGAGTGCTCCTGGAATTCAGAGAAGGCTGAAGGCCGGGAGGACTGAGCAGTCCCGGGGGAGAAAACTCTCAAGGCAGCACAAAGATTGGGGGACGGTAAGCCGCCCAGCAGGCCGATAATGGATCTTCCACCAACAGTCATTCTGTCGGGAAAGACACCTCTCACACACGCACTTGCGCCCTCGCGTGTTTTCCCCACATGGCTGTTTCCTCTGGACTGCTCAACGCCGCACTCCAGGCACGCAGAGCAGCACATCAGCTCCAGCCGTGTGTGTTCCTTGGCTTGGTCACTCCTTCATTGCTGCAACGAGATGCTTGATGCCCAAGGCTCAAGGAGGAAAGGCTTGTTTGGAGTCACAGATTGTAGAGATTTCAGGCCAGAGTTGGCTGGCTCCAAGGTAGGGTGGCGTGGCGAAGGAGCAATAGTCCATAGCAGAGCAGGCAGGGGGCTACTGAGCCCCCCTTGCCCTTTTATTCCATCCAGGCTGCAAGCCCTGTGAGTGGTGTCACCCTCATGCAGGTTGGGCCTTCCTATGGTCACACTCAGAACTATTATGCACCAATTAGTGGACGACCCCAGTACCAAGCCCTTGATCTGTATCCACGTGCTGTAGATTCAGCCGCTTCCAAAAGGCCCTACCTACGAGTGCAGGAGCCTTGGGGGACTCCAAGGCAAAAGCTGTAACGTTGATTCTTGCCTTGGCTTTGCCCCTTACGCTCTCTTCGGGGAATGCCTGACCCACTCCACTTACATTTCTCCTTTTTGTCTTTTAAAACACATCTGAAAGCTCTTCCCTGGCCAAGTTTCACAATTGACTCCACACGACACTGACTCAGTGTCTCCTTCTAGGCTTACTCTGTACATTTTAACTCTATATTTGGACGCATTTCAGCTGCTTTGTTGGTCCTTCTGACACGCTGTGCACGCATGCGTGTGTGCGGGCCAGTCCTGATGGCGGAGTGGTGAGTGGCAGCTTTTGTACGAGTCTGCTCTAACACAGACCTGAGCCCCTTGAGAGCAGGGACAGTCCCCTCTGGTGGCCTTGGGCACAGCTGAGTCAGGCGCAGTCCATGAACAGTGCGCCTTGGGCACCTCCCCCTGGCTGCCATAGGGCTGACACGCGGCCATCGCCGTGCGCTGCAGGCACGGTGTGAGTATGTATGTGCTTGTGTGAAGCAGCAGGAGCCGTCCGTGCTGGCTATGATTCCAGCAAGGCTCTGCAGACGAAGTCTGGTTGTTTTTAATTGTCATCACCATTGTGGTGACAATAGGATGGCCTGCGCGTATCCTGAGGCAGCAGAGGGTCACTGACCCTGGCTGGCATTTAGACACCCCTTGCCTTTCACCGACTTCTGGTCCTCCCCGGGTAGCATTGCGAGGATGGGGAAGCTCGCCTGCCCTGAGGTTTCTGATGCAGGCATGCGTCACAGCAGAACAGAGCAGTAACCACAAGTAACGAAACCTAGGGCAGCAGCGACAACCAGCCACACAGGAGCTGACTATGGTACTAGAACCTTTTGTGCATTGGATGTGTGTTAATTCACTTGAACCTTGGAACAACCCTCCTATAGGGGGCTATGTAAATTCTGGGGTCTGATCGGATGATTTCCTCAAAAATTATTCAGGATCTCAAATCCACCACAGCAGGGCATTTAAGCAAGCTCAGGGCCTGCGGAGTGCAGGGCTCCATGTGACCACCCGGACCACACACTCGCGAGCCAGCCTTGCCTACAGGCCAAGTCCACTTCTTATGTTCTCACCAGTTTATTTCTTCTTTACCAATTACAGTGAAGAGTCCCTGTGTGGTGGCCTTCCTGAGTCCTTGGAGGCCTGGCCCACCCTGCCCTCCATTCCTGCAGTGCCCCGATTTCATGTGCTTTCTCAGATGAGCACACACATCTCATCTGAGATGTGTGAATTGTGGAGCAGATCCAGGTGGATCTCAGGGCCCGGCCCTGCTGTGTGAAGCCTGGTGTCCTCGGCATACACCCAGCGCTTGGAGTCATTTGTGGCACGACAGCTGCGCAGCTTGGCCTCCTTCCCCCAAAGAGAAGACCGAATGTCTCCAGCGGCAGAGCGGCCCATGGACGTTCTCCCTGCCGCCAGTCAGCGGCAGCCCTTTTCCCATTTCTCCCAAGCTTACTCTTCCTTTCAACACACGCTCTCCAAGCTGCCAGTTACATGTTTTCACTGTTTCTTTCCTAATCCTAGTTTACTGGAGGTTTTCATTCTAATCTGATTTCATCCATATAAAAACATCAGGCAAGCTACATAATGCAGCCTGGCCTGGATCCTGCCTCTTGGGGCAGACCTGATTTTGTTTCACATTTATAGAAGAACAAGTTCCAGGCAGTGATTCGTATATTTTAATGCCCTTACCATTCTCTGCTACACTGAAGTTTTCATAGTAAGAAGGCAGACGCACCTGTAATCCCGGTTCTGGAAAGCTGAGGCAGGGGGGTCGCACACTGGAGCCCAGGTCAGGCAACTTAATGAGACCCTGTCTCAGAATAAGTAAATGAATAAGAAGGGCTGTAGGCCTACCTCAGTGTGGAGGGCCTGGGCACACCCAAGGCCCTGTACTGCAAATAGCAAAAAGAAAGAGAAGGTGATAGAGCAGGAGGAGGAGGGTGAGAGTGAGGAGGAGGAGGAAGAGGAGGAGGAGCAGGAGGAGCCGGAGCAGGAGGAGTGAAAAGAATGAGAGAGCCAAGGGTGTGGGGCAGCACACGGGCTGTGCGCGCCCGGCGCACACAGAACTGAATGCACAGAGGCCGGGCCCGAGGTGGGCGGAGCTGGGTTTCCAGATCGGTGTAGCAGGACATGTGCGCTCCTACACAAACCACTCCACCTTTTGAGCTTTTATTTCTTCTTTGGGGAATGAACTAAGAGTATCTATGTGTTCCTAAGACTTTACAGGCTCAGTGAAGGTGAGGTAATAAGACTTACAAACCCACGCTGACATCCTCTCTTAGTGGAGAAGGTCGCGCGTCCTTGAGGCTCCGGGGGAAGCCTGTCTTCAGCCCCCCTTTACGCTAGTGCCTGCTGCACACTTAAAACCTAGCGCTGCATTTTGCTCTGTACCTCTTCTGGCCACTCCCTTCCCGCCGCCCGTTCTTGAGCAAGATGAACCATCTGCCCGCGTGCGGAAGTGCTTACTAGCAGTCAGTACCCCTCACGGAGCACTCACTTTTCTTTTCTTAACTTTTTTTTTCTGTATCTTAGGGAAGGGTCTACAGGGTGTTCAGGGTCTCACTACTAGATCGGA
>NDGM011054078.1:0-14837 GCA_002564305.1 Octomys mimax
CAAGAGCTGGGATTACAGGCACGCACCACCACACCCAGTCTCAATTGCCATCTCAGCATGCCCCAGGGATGGGGCTGGCATGGCAGGCCCAAGGATTGAACCCCTGGCTGCTGTGCCTGCTTGCAGGCCCTTTAATCCACTGAGCTATTTGACCATCCTGTTATTGTTATTCTTGATGGTACCACTTTAACCAAGGTGACATGATTGTCCTAACCACTTGTTCTTCCTGGAATAGCAAGGCTGAGATGACCTAAAAGTCACAAAAAATACTACAAGCCAGGGCTGATGAACCAAGAGCTAGACCAAATAAGAAGTAATGTTTCATCCCCAATGAATTGAAGAGCTAGAATCTTTGAATCTTTTTTTTTTTTTTTTTGGTGGAACAGGGGATTGAACTCAGGCCCTTGCACCTGCCAGGGAAGCACTTATCCTACTGAGCTGTCGAAGAGCTAGAATCTTGCAACAGACTCAAAACCCAAAAGTCAGTTACAACTGGAAGACACCTCTGGGAAGTAGTCATTTCCTAAGGTTCTAAAGACCAGTGGTAAAGCAAACTGAAAAAAGGACTTTACAAGCATCAACCCATAGATGAAACTAAAAAAATTAGAAAATGAGAAGGCACCTAAGGAGGAAGCAGCCCCAGGCTCCCAGCTCACCAAAGGCAAGCTCAGGGAGAAAAGAGGTGGAACAACTCAAAGGCAACCTACGTGAACTCTCTCAAATGTTAATAGCAGAAATAACAAAACAGATGGATGGGCCTAGAAGAAATCAAATCAGAAATAATTTCTTAAATAGCTGCAGTGATAATGACCACAATGAAAAATGCAGTTAGTGACTTTAAAGGAGATAGTGATTTTAAAAAAGATGAGCTTCAGAAAATGCTGGAATATAAATGCCCAACATAGGAAAGACATGGACTCTATGAAACAGATTCAGACATATCTAGATTAAAAGTTGCATTAAAAATATACACAGCAGAATGAGCTAATGTAAGACTAGAATATAGATGGAGAGGACAGGATTGGGGTTAGTCATCATGAAAAGAGATATTTCTTAGAAATAGAAAGAGGCCACGACAAATCTAGCAGCTGCTAGATGATGCAATGAAGGATAATGTAAGGCTGATAATAGTCAATGAAAAAGCAGATCATGCAAATGAGATAAATAATTTGTTCACAGAAGTAATGGCCAGAAACTTCCCGACTAGGAAAAGAGAATACATACAAATAAATGAGGCATATAGAACTCCAATTAGCCATGATTGAAAATATCTGTGCAAGGTATATAATAAAGATTCCAGAAATTGAACAGAAGAACAAAATATTAAAAGTTGCTAGAGAAAAGAAACAAATCACCTATAAAGGTTTTTTTTTTTTTTTTTTTCTTCTTTTTCTTTTTGAGGCAAAGTCTCACTATGCAGTTCAGGCTGGCCTTGAACTCACTTTGCAGACCATGCTGGTCTTCATCCCTCAACAATCCTCCTGCAATCCTCTTGCCTCAGTCTCTCCAGTGCTGAGATGATAGGCTGGGATTACAGGTGTGTGCCACTACACCCAGCTAAGTCATCTATGAAGGAAAACCCATCAGAATCACAGCAGACTTCTCAACACAAGTCTTCTTCTAGTCAAGGGGAGCTGGGCGTGAAGTATTTTAAGCCTGAAGACAAAACAACCTTCACCCCAGATTAATATACCCTGCAAAACTATTTTCCAAAATTGTTGGAGAAGTGAGATAGTTCCATGACAACATCTCAAGAAATTTATAACCTCCAAACCAACACTCTAAAATGTTCTGAAGGACTTTCTAGGAAGAGATAACAAGAGCTACAACTCCATGAACCCCAACAGAATGAACCTACCAGGAAAAGCACACAATTAAATGGGGGACAAGGGAGAGAGAGAAGAACCAAAAACAGGAAAATAAAAAGACAAGAAAAAGTCAATGCAGGCCAGTTATAACCATCAAAGTTATAGCCTCAACTCACCGATCAAAAATGGTGAGTACAATGGATCAAGACACAAAATCCAACAATACGCAGCATACAAGAAATATTTAATTCAAAAAGAAACTCATAGTTTAAAAATCAAAGGATGAAAAACAATACTCCATGGGATGGGAACCCAGAAGAAAACAGGGGAAGCTATTCTCTTTGCAGAATAAATGGATTTTAAGCAAAGTCTGATTAAGAGAGACAAAGAAGGTCACTACATCTTTGTAGAGGGAACAATACAAGAGGAAGAGATAATCATAAACATGTGTAGCCCGTATACCCAGTGATATAAAGTAAATATTAATGAGCATGAAAAATAAAATGACCACTTGTGTAGCTCTTTTACTATGTTAAAATGACTATTTTACCATAATAAAATTATAATGAGGTTCTGAATAGCCTACTGTTGGAAATAGATAAAGACAAAAAGTCAATAAAAAATAATCAAAATTAAACCAAACTTTTGAACAAATGGGCCTTACTACATATCTACAGAATATTCCAGCTCATCACATTAGAATCACATTCTCTTCAGCTGCACAAGGGAAATTCTCCAAATTAAACCAAATACCAACTCATAGAACATACTTAAGTAAATGAAAGGAACTGATTTGTCTCATATTATCTGGCCATAGTGGAATGAAATTGGAAACCAATGGCAAAAAACCACAAAAAGTTCATAAACACATGGAAATTAAATAATACCCTACTGAATGAACAGTGGGCTACAGATGAAATTAACATTAGACAGGGGTTTTTTTTTGTTTGTTTTTTTACAATTAAACTATATTACCAGCACAATAAATCTGAACTTATGGGATGCAATGAAAGTAGTCCTATGAGGGAAAATTTATAGTGGTAAGTTCTCATATCAGAAAAAGAGAATGAAGGGCCAGTCAGATAGCTCAAGGGATTAAAGTGCCTGCTTAGGCAGAGGCAGGCCAGGGGCTGGGGTTTGATCCCCTGCCTGCTATGCTGGCCCTGCCACTGGGCACACTGAGATGGAGAATGAGACTGGGAGTGGTGGCTTACCTGTAGTACCAGCACTTGGGAGGCTGAAAAACAGGAAGGATCACTACAAGTCCGATTTGTGTAGTGAGACCCTGTAGGCCCTATACTCAATACATTACAAAAAAAGAGAATGAGTTCAAATAAACAACCTAATACTGAGCCTCAAGCTTCTAAAAAAAAAAAAAAAGACCAAATCAAGCCCAAAGATTGTACAAGTGAGGAAATTATAAAAATCAGCAGAAATTAATGCAGTGGAGATTAAGAACACAAAGAATGAGTGAATTGGAGAGTTGGTTCTTTGCAAGATTAAATAAAATTGACTAACTCTTAATCAACCTTATCAAAAAAGGAAAGAAAATGCTCAAATTCATGCAATTAGAAATAAAAAGAGTGAAGTCACAATAGATCATGCAGAAATCCGGAAGATTACCAAATACCTACTTTGAGAACCTGTATCTAACAGGATGGAAAACACAAGGAATGTACAAATTCCTGGATACAGATGAATTGCCAAAGCTGAATCAAGCAAATATAAATATCGTCAGTGAAATTGTAGATGTAGTTAAAAACCTACTACCAAAGAAAAGCCCAGCTCCTGATGCATTCATTGCTGAATTGTACATGAAATTTAGAGATCTAATATCAATATTTCTCAAACTATTTAATGAAATAAAAAAGGAAGTGGTACTCCCAAAATCATTCCTGGAAGCAAGAATAACCCTGGTCCCCAAAGCAGAGAAAGATCCAATCGAGGAAAGGGAACTACAGGCTCATCTCCCTAATGAACACAGATGCAAAAATCCAATAAGACACTGGCAAGCAAAATGGAGCAAGTCATCAGGAAGATTATACACCGTGAGCATGTAGGGTATACCCTAGGCATGCAAGGATATGTAATAGCTAAATCCTAGCAACACCCCAAATGCCCATCAGTGAATGAATGGTGAAGATGTGTTTTTATATACAATGAGGCACTGTTCTGCTATAAAGAAGGATAAGCTTGAGACGTTTCTGGGTTAGTGCTTGCAACTCAAGCCATAATCTTAAGTGAAATGAATTGGACATACATTTAAATACTGCATTGTCTCTGTGGTGTGAAAAACTGAGAGTGTAAGTAAGGACCAAAGGTGTGATAGATACTGAAAAATGGGAAGTATATGTTTGAGTGAAAAGGGAAACTAAGGAGAGGGAGGGAGAAAGGCAAGAAAGGATCAGAAAAGAAAAGAGAATAGGAGGAGAAAATGGAAATAAAGCTTTGTTAGTGAGGGAAGGAGGGGTTGAAGGGAGGGGAGGGGAGTGGGAAAAAGAGGAAGCCAGGTAGATCTTGTACGGGTATAGATTCCCGACGATGAATGCTGTCACCATGTATATCTAAAGTGTACCAATAAAACAAAGTCCTTTAAGTTAAAAAAATAAACAACACAGGACTGGGGAGATAGCTCAATGGCTTAAGTGGCTGCCAGGCAAGCGCAAAGTCCTGAGTTCAATCCCCAGCACCAAAATAATAATAATAATAATAATAATAATAAATACAAATACAAAAAGGCAACAGGTGTTACAATAGTACTGGGAGACCTTAGACATTTTCCCTAATCTTTTACTATTACACTCATGCATTCATCGGTGAAATTTACTTCACCTGGAAGTCCAGGCAATGAACTATATGATCAAGTGTAGAAAAGTTTAAAACCTTAACATGCTCTCTAATTCGCTATTTAGTACAGGGTCTTCCCCCAACCCCTATATTTTAGGGAAGGGTCTACAGGGTGTTCAGGGTCTCCACATCATCACACCCAGTCTCAATCTCTGTCTCAGAACCCCCTGGGGCCGGCATGGCACGGCAATGGCAGGCCTGGGGATTGAACCCCCAACCACAGCGCCTGCTTGCAGGTGCTTTAATCCACTTAGCTGTTTGGCCGGCCCTTAATTCACTATTTAGAAATAAGAAGTAGCTGGTACTCTGGCCGCTTTTCTTTCTGTTTCCTGTGCACGCTGGTCACTAAGAACTGCTAAGGTATCTAGTCCACCTGCAGCCCCTGCATGGTGCAGTCGCGCAGGACTCCTGGCCTCCTCTCGCAGATTAGCGTGCCGTGTGGGCCTTCCTGCCCCTTGTCTTTGCAGAGAGTTCTGGAAGGGCAGAAGAGTGTGCGCCCTGAAGTGCGCATTGGGTTTTAGATTTCCCCAATGGTAAATCAGACCTGGGACTGCATCCCTGTCCACCACTTTCACTTGTGCACCAAGGCCCCTTTGGAGCTAATGCCCAGAGTAGAATTTCTGTGTCACAACTACTGCTCCTTTGAACTCTCCGGGTCTCTCTTGTCCCATGAGACACGCTTGCTTCTGCTTGATTAGATGACAGCACTGTTGATGAAAACGACCCACGCACCTTCTTGATCCAACCTCTGCAGGTGATCCAAGCCCTGAAGCTCGTGGATGAGGCCTTCGGGCTGCTGATGGAGGGGCTGGCGCAGCGGGGCCTGCACAACTGTGTCAACATGATCCTGCTGGCTGACCATGGTACACTGCACTTTTAAAGTTGTTTCATTTGTGTGTTTTCCTTGAGAAAAGACCTCTCTATTGCAGCCCAGGGCGGCCTCGGACGTGAAGCAGTGCTTCTGTCTCAGCCACCCAGAGTGCTGGGATCTCAAGCGTGTGCCACCATGCCCAGCTTTGCTCCTTAGTTTATTCTGTTTTGAGGTTTTTTTTGTTTGTTTTGTTTTGTTTCTTTTTTGTTTGACAAAGGTCTTGCTGCATAGTTCAGACTGGTCTTGGAATTACTGTGAAGCCCAGGGGACGTGAGACTCAGCGATCCTCCTGCGCAGCCTGCCAGGTGCAGCGACCGCAGGTGCGCATCACCACACTGGCTCTTCTTCCAGTTTCTGTCTTCTTCCATCCAGGGATGGACCAGACCTACTGTGACAAGGTGGAATACATGACGGATTATTTTTCTGAGATAAACTTCTACATGTATCAGGGGCCGGCTCCCCGCATCCGGGCTCGGAATATACCCGAGGGCTTTTTCAGCTGTGAGTACGGAGGCCCAGTGGGAAGGGAGAAGGGGAAACAGGTAGCACCAGGCCTAGCATAGTTGAAGGGCATGCAAGCTAACCACACCCTTTTCTGACTTCAAAGATCACAGAAGCAAATGCTGTTCCCAGTTTCAGTATAGTCCCACCACAATGTCTAGGATGATGTGGTAGGCAGAACTGTTGGGTTAAAACATAGCCTGCTCTTTCTCTTTGTGGTGGGAATCGAACCCAGGGCCTCAGGCACGCTAGGCCATTGCCCTACCACTGACCTGCAACCCCAGCGCTTTTAGTTCATACATTTATTTTGAGATAGGGTCTTGTTAAATTTCCTAGGCTTACAATTAATAAATTCATACTGATTAAATGTTGAAATGTTAAATTTTGATATATAGGATTAAATAAAATATTACGATTTAAAAAATATTAAAAAAAAAATTTCCTCGGCTGACGTTGAATTTGCAGTTCTTCTGCCTCAGTCTCCTGAGTAGCTGGGATAGAGGCCTGTGCCACAACACCCAGTGCCTTTTCCTGTATTATGAAAGGCCAAAGTAATTCTTTGTAGTAACTGTTTAATCTAAGCAGGTCGTATGAGGTGTTGTAAAACTCACCTCCATTGTTCTTAGCCTTTCTAATTGTCAAGTGTCACTTGTAATGCAATGTCTTTCTTTCTTTCTTTTTTTCTGAACAGTTGATTCTGAAGGCATTGTTAGGAACCTCAGTGTAAGTATCGCGGTTTCTTTAGCGTATCCCAGTTAGCGTGAGAACCTACTCTGGATCCCGAGATGGGTGCCCCGTGATCTGGGTCTGAGCTCTGTCCTTCTGTGGGGAGCTGTCCTAGCCACAGACGCGACCGGGCTCATCTCAGTGGCATTCATTTGGGGTTTGAGCCCATTGGGAACGCGGCTGAATCCCTTTTGGACATGGCTGTGCCGGCGGGTCTTACGGTGCGGCACAGCCATTTGCGGAGCTTGGCAGATCTTCTTAAATAGGTTCAAAAAAGAATCTCTTTGCCCTCAGTGTAATTAAACCGCTTGTCAGGGGATGTAGTTGGGGGTCTTCATACTGAGCCATACACCCTATTCTTTATTTTTAAGTTGGGGGCAGGTTCTGAGACAGGTTTTTGCCATGTAGCCCATGTAGCGAGATCCTCCTGCCTCAGCCTCCCGATTGCTGGGAGCACCGGCATAGTTGCCACGTCCAGCCTTACGGTTGCTTTAGATTTGTTCCGCGCTGGCTTGCAAGTAAATGCTGGGAACACTGCATGTAGCAGGAAGCGGGACCTTCGGAGTGCGCATCCCCGCCGCCCGAGGGCCCTGGCCTGATCCCGCGCCGTGGTTCTGCTGGGTCGGGCTGTATGGGCACCCCGGGGTACACTGCAGGCCCTGCCCCCGCGTCGCCGAGGGGTGACAGCGTGTGCCCAGCACCCCCGGCGGTCGCCTCGTAGCGGTGCGCGGCTTCTGTGGTCCAGCCGGCCTTGGGCGTCTGTTCCAGGACTGCGAGGATTGGACGCGAGGACCCGGGAGCGTCCCTCCCGCTGCTCCCGGGCGCACACCGGCCTGGGACCTAGCAGAGGCAGCCAGGCAGGGGCGCGCGCCCCACGCTTCACAGGGCCGGCCACCTCAGGGTCGCCAGCGCCAGCTCCTTCCGCTTTGCGCTCGGATCTGAGCTCACTCTGGAGCTCAGGCGGTCCTGGAATCCATGGAGATCCCCATGCCTCAGCCTCCCAAGCTGTGATCAAAGTTACATCTCAGCTCTGCTTTCATCTCGGTTCTCAAATGCACATAATAACCTCATTCTTCGGCCCGGTTTCCTCTGGTTCTGCTTCAGCCACACCCCAGGTGGGCGGAGAATTGTCCCGAGCTCCTTCCTTCCCTCCCCCCTGGGGGAAGCCTCAAGATCCTGGCCTAAGAGGGCTGCCGGGCAAATGGCAGTGCAGGAAAGTCCGGAGCCCAAGCGCTGTCACAGCAGGCAAGAGCACGTTGGCTGCCGCCCTTTCTCTTTCTGTCATCTCCCTTACTCTGCGATTTTCGATGCTGCCTTTAATGTTTTTGTGAGGTGTGTCTCATAATTTTCATCTTTCATTTTTTCTTTTTTTTGAGAGATGTTTTTATATTATTATTACGTGCTTGCAGCGCATGCAGTTTACATTTGTCTTGGGGATCATGTACACAATATGGCTTGTTTCTTTTTCTTTCTTTCTTTTTGGTGGAACCGGGGATTGAACTCAGGACCTTGTGCTTGCCAGGCAAGCGTTTATTTTACTGAGCCATCTCCCTGGCCACTGACTTACTTCTTTCTCTAATTTCCTCCTAATCACTTTTCTGATACCCACTGAGATGAGCTAGTGCTGATGCGGGTTGCTAGCAAAGGCGAGAGTTTGCACTTCGGAGAAACATACGAGAAACTGAAGTAGCAGAAATCCCATTTTGTCACGTTACAGTACGGTATCTTTTTCCTCTTGTTTCTCAGAGAGGTCAAGAGAGAAAGCGTCTTCCTAGATCTCTTTCTCACGACCTCTTTTCCATGAATAGATACTAGTGTGATTTGCATTTTACAATCCTAACATGCTGTATGTTTACAGCACTGATTATCACAGGAACAATGTTGTAAGACTTTAACCAGATGTGGTGGCACGTGCCTGTAATCCTAGCATTTAGGAGGCTGAGGCAGGAGGGTTGCAATGAGTTCGAGGCCAGCTTCAGCTCCAGCGTGAATTCAAGGCCAACTTGGACTGCATAGTGAGACCCTGACTCAGAACATAACCCCCCAATTCTTTTGCTCTTAATTTGTGATGAATCCAGGAATTGTTCAGATAGGAAGATGGTTTCAAAAGCTGTTGATCTGAAAACTAAATCAACAGCTACTTAAAAGATAAATGGAGTGCCAGGGAAATAGCTAAAAGGCACAGTGCCTGCCTGGCAAGTGTAAGGTTGTGAGTTCTATTACACGTGATTTTATATTATAAATAAATAAGTAAGTAAATAGATAAATGCAGTCAGTTGAGGAGGGATTTTTGGTCAAAGTGACAGAGCGTGTTGCTCAGGGGGTAACACTGCTGTCTCATTAGTTAAGCTGAAATCCCCTTGAAACGCGCCTAGCGAGCTGTCTCAGGGTGACGTGTTGGAACCCGTTTGAGTCCTCCTTGTCTCGACTGAGTACTCTGCTTTCTTCAGTGCCGAAGACCCGAGCAGCACTTCAAGCCCTACCTGTCGC
This sequence comes from Octomys mimax, assembly GCA_002564305.1. Classification (NCBI taxonomy): domain Eukaryota; kingdom Metazoa; phylum Chordata; class Mammalia; order Rodentia; family Octodontidae; genus Octomys; species Octomys mimax. Next base: position 9,244 of record NDGM011054078.1, read on the forward strand.
CGGACCTGCCCAAGCGCCTGCACTACGCCCGGAACGTGCGCATCGACCGCGCGCAGCTGCTGATGCAGCGCCAGTGGCTGGCGGGCAGGTGCGTGTCCCCCCACCCCGCCCTCCGCACAGGCGCAGTGCAGCCGCCCCACCCCTGGGGCTTTGCACCTTCCTCTTCCGGCCCTGACGCGAGGCCGAGGTGGCCCATGCTGCCTTCACCTGGAAGAGAGCTTTGTCATCTTCCTGGTTTTCTTTAATGAGCCTTTGAGCCGGGCAGGGCGGTGGCAGGCTCGTACTCCATCCCAGTCCTGGTAGGCTGAGGCAGGAGGGTTGCCCAGAGGCTGGGGCCAGCCTGGGCTCTGCGCGAGACCGGCTTAGGCACAACAAAAGAGTTTTTTATGGGGTGAGGCCAGTGGGCTGTAATTTTTATCTCTCACTCCTACTAGTAATTTGTGTAAGTCCCTGGACCTTTATAAAATACGGGGTCTCTTGGAAGATGGAAGATGTTAGGCTGCACCCCAGACACGCAGACCATGTGAAGCCCACGGTGTCGCGGATGCTCCGTGGGTGCCACCTGCTGCTGGGTTGTATGTCCTTGGAGGCGGCCACACCAGGTGTTCCGGCACCGTCTCCTGTCACGTATTTGTTTTCCGGGTGCAGAACGGACAAGAGCAGAATCGAGGTCGCGGGCGTGTCTGCCTCGCCCGGTGTGGACTGGGCCGGTAGGGGGTGGGGCAGCGTTTGAAGTCTGACAGTGAGAGTGGGTGGCTGAGGACAGGGCTTGGGGCACTGCTGCGTGCAGGGTGACGGGGCTATGTTTGTAAATCCTTTTTCCAGTCACCTCTCCAAGGTCCCACCTGTGATCTTTCTTAAAATTATCACCGGTTTCGCTTTTATTATAGAGACAGGTTCTTACTGTCCAGTCCGGGCTGGCCTCAAGCTCGCAGCGATCCTCTTGCCTCAGCCTCCCAGGCATTAGCGTTACAGGCTTGCATGCCACTGCACCTGCCGTTTTATTTAATTGTTTGTTTAATTTTTATTAGCACTGTTGCGGGACACGGAGAACGCATTTGTCGTGAAGAGCTGGTGCACGGACATAACACATCTAATTTTTGTTTCACGTCCCCATTCTCTGCATCTCTCGGTCCTGTTACCAAGTGCAGATTTCCCGATTCCTAGTACCCGTCCTCTATTATGCACCGTGATTAACACCGGACCCAGCCTGCGCGTGCGCGCCTTCCTCCACCAGCTCCAGTTCAGCGCAGTTCCGTGCATAGCCACCAGGTGGCAGCAGCCCTTCCTGGGAGCTGCGCTTCTTGGCCTTTGCCCCTCAGAGGCTGGTGGCTCTGGGTGCGGGCCCACGTGGCGCTTTCCTGCCTTTGAAAACAGAAGACTGCCCAGCCAGTGGCACGCGCCTGTAACCCCAGCCCTAGGAGGCTGAGCAGGAGGATTGCTGCGAGCTCGAGGAAGGTGACCTTCCTGCCTCAGCCTCCTACCATTACAGGTGCGCAGCACCAGGCCAAGCTCTGCGTGTCCTTTATCCCAGCCAGCGATGACATACAGAATCGCAGCCCGAGGTGCCCAGGCCTGCTTGCCCACCTGGCTGCTTGTGCGGTGGCAACACCACTGGAGCCTCTTCTCCCGGGCCAGCTCTTCATGCGGACCTCCGCCGCTACCCCCTTGGTGTCTGTCTGTCCCTCGGTCGCTGGAACCAGATGAGAGCCCCTTTCCACAGTGACAGCCGGTTTTACCAATTTTCTCATTGCTGTGCATCATGCTCACCTGTCTTCTGCCAGCAGTGAGGTTTGATGACACTGTTCTGGAGAAGCCAGTCATTGAAAACTGGGTGAGGATGCGTTAGAGTGCTTAGTCATTCTTAGTAATCCTGGCACCGGGAGGCTGCGGCAGGAGGGTCGCTGTGAGTTCCAGGCCAGCTGGGGCTACTCAGTGAGACCTTGTCTCAAAACCCAAAGGAAGGGCTGCAGTGGCCCACGGGAGGCTCAGAGTGCGGGAAGTGGTTGCGGGAGCGGCTTTCAGCTCCCTTCCTGCGGGCTGCCCAGGGCAGCCTCAGGTCTTCCCAAGCCGTCCCGCCACCCTGAGCCCTGACGCCCACTGTCCTGGAAGCTGGACCCTTGGTCTCCATCCCAGGCCGCAGGAGCGCGCAGGCGCAGCCCCTCTCCAGGCGCTGCTTCCTCTTCTGCAGCAACGCTTGCGGGGGTTTTTAATGCAGGTTGGCTTTTTAATGGGTGGGTGAAGAGATGGAAATATAATACATAGTAGGGGGTTTTTCTTCCTGAAAATAGAATTACAAATATAGGACCAATTTGAGAAAATGGATCCAAGATTTGGTTGAAATTATTTTCTTTTAATGAGCAAACACTCTTAGGTTTTGGTAGAGAATTTAAATCCTACTTCACTTGTGTCAGATAAGTCCAGTAACCTGTGAAACTAAACGTATATGAAATAAGAAATATATAGTTTTGTTTTGTTTTTTGAGAAGGGGTCATGTGACATAGCCCAGGCTGGCCTTAAATTACCCACCGTCCTCCTGCCTCGGCCTCCCAAGTGCTGGGGTTACAGGCAGGCTGTAACCAAATTCTGCTAAAACTTTTTCTTCAAGACCCTAGATTTCTCACCTCTTCTTAGTACGGCTCTCCCTGGAAAACAAACAATAACTCTGTGTGCGTGTGTGTGTGTGTGTGTGTGTGTGTGTGTGTTGTGTGCTCCAGGGAGGCAGGAAGCAGAAGCAAATGAGAGAAAGTTTCTAGGTCAAGATGTTAGCAATTAGGATCTTGCTCCTCTCAGAGCCCAAGTGGGAGCTGATAGAACACGATTGCTTTGGGAAAGTCTAGGATTATCGGTTGTTGTTTAAGCGTAAGATCCAACTGTGTGCAGCATTGCTGACACTGCTCAATTTGAAGATTCAGACACGAACCAGGGGGCAAAAGATGCATTAATGATGTGTGAAGAGGTATTCAAGGGACAGAGCAGCAGGTTATGCATGGGAGACTGTCCCAAAAGTTAAAAATAGAGCCTGGATTTGTGGGGTATGCTAGCTTCCCCTTTCCCAGTGTTGGGGTCAGGTGGCCCCCAGTGTTCTCTTCGGGGGCAGGGGAGGGGCGGCCTCATGACTCTGGGTTTCACTAGGTAACAGTGTGACCTTGACCTCGCTCTGCAGCCCAGGCTGGCCTCAAACAGGCTGAGAGCCTCTGCCACCCTGAGTTCTTTACTCCTGGTTTTACAGTGGGCTTCTAAACATTGCCACTGTAAAATATGAATCCGTCCTCTTTCCCAGCTCCAGAAGTTGATTTCTGAGGCACCCAGCGGCCGCGCAACCCCCGTGCCAGCCAGAGGCTTCCTGCTTGCAGAGGCCTGGCTGGAGGGGGTGCAGGCAGGAAGGTGGCAGCCTTCAGTTCATCTGGCGTGCAGCCTCTGCTGTTCCCCCCTGTGCATGTGCAGGCCGGGGGAGTAGACCTGGAGTCCTCATCCTCTGGGCCCTGCCTGCTGCGTGGGCCTTCTGGGTAGGAGTCCGAGCATGAAACTTGTCGCTGGTGAAGATAGTGTTGTGCTTGAGAGAAGGAAGCTGTCTGACCCAGAGGCTGGCCGCGGGGCAGGGGCCTGTGGACCTGGCACTGAGTGGTGACTTCCTTTCTCTGCAGGACCAAGGCTAGCACCTCCTGCGGCGGCGGCACCCATGGTTACGACAACAACTTTAAGAGCATGGAGGTAAAATACTGCTGGCATTTTAAAATATTTATTTTGTAGAAACAGGGTCCTGCTGTGTAGCTCAGTCTGGCCCTGAATTTGTGGCAATTCTCCTGACTCAGCCTCCCGAGTGCGGGGCTTGCGTCAGGCCTGTCAGACTGCTGATTTGAAAATGGATGCTCATTGCCTGACAGGTTAAGCAGTGTCTAAGCCTCTTGATAATGTGTGAAGAAAGCATATCTCTTTAGAAAATACATTGAAGGGGAGAATAGAAAGCAGGACAGGAAGTGGTAGAGGAGACAGAGAGCTGAAGGAAAGGAAAAGCAAAGCCAAGAAGGGGCACCAGGCCACCTGGGGGTGCTGGCATCAGCGCACACCTTCAAACTGGGCAGAAGGGCTGGAACCACCGCAGACATTGGCAGGCCCAGGAGAAGGTGATGGACGCAGCCCTGCAAATACCCAGGACCGAGGGTCCTGGGAGAGGCTCTGGTGGCCAGGTAGGTCCTGAGGTGGGGGTGCCGGCATGCTGGGGGCTGTCGGGAGGCAGCTGGAGATGCCGACCTGAGCCACAGGTGCGGTCTGCAGAGGGGAACCCTGAGTCCTAGGAGCTATTTTTATTACTGGTGTACTTCAGGCAGCACTTATTCCATTAAACCATCTCCCTGGCCCAATTTTTTTGTGGAACCGGGGATTGGACTCAGGCCCTTGCACTTGCCAGGCAAGTATTTCAGATACACATAATGGTCAGGTGCGTCGTAGGGAATTCGTACCTGCATGTGATCTAGCTTGCTTCCTCCTTCCCTTTGCCTCCCTCTCTTCAGCCCCTCTTCCCCTTATTTACAAAGCAAAGCCATTTCCATTTTCTCCTCCTCTTCTCTTTTTTTCTTGTCCCTTCTTTCCTTTCCTCCTTTCCCCCTTTCCCCCCTCATTCCCCTTGAACATTTTCTTCCCATTTTCCAATTTCTATGATACATTTGGTCCTTATTTACCCTTTCGGATTCTCACACCATACAGATGATGCGGTATTTACACGTGTCCAATTTATCTCACTTAAGAGTGTGGTCGCCAGGAACATCCATTTACCTAGAAATGGCTCAAGCTTATTCTTCTTTATGGCAGAACAGTCCGAATCGCATGTGAAAACCACACCTTCTTTATCCACTCGGTGGTGGACATTTGGGGTGTTGCCAGGATGTAGCTATTACAGACTGTGTTGCTGTAAAAGCAGGTGTGCATAGATTGCTGGGGTTGATGCTTTTAATTGTTCTGGAAAGATACCAAGAAGGGGAAGAGCTGGGTCAAACCGAGCCTTCAGTCGTAGTGTTTTGAGGACTCGCCACACTGACTTCCACAGTGGCTGCACCCGTGTGCACTCCCACCAACACTGGAGCGGGTTCCTTCTCCCTGCCGCCCCTCCAGCAATTGTCATTGGCTGCTTTCTTGTTGATAGCGTTCTTTCTGGAGTGAGATGGACTCGCAGCATTGTTACAATTGGCACTTCTCAAATGACCAGTGATGGTCAACATTTTTAATATATGCATTTGCCATTTCTGCAAGTAAAGACCATCGGGTCTTTAAATTCCTGGGGTCCGATTGTTCTTTATAGGTTCTCCATATCAGTCCTCTCTCCGAGGAGCAGCTGGCAAAAATTTTTCCCACACTGCGTTTCCTCTTCACTCTATTGCTGATCTTTTTTCTGTACAAAAGCCTTTTAATAGGATGAGATTTCAGGTGTTGATTCTTTGCAATATTTCCTGAGTGGTCAGCGTTTTGTTCATAAAGTCTTTGCCCATAGTATCTTTAAGAGTTCTATCCATTTTATCAAATTTAGCATTTCTATTTTAATATGCCCTCACCTTTTATTAAAGAGGCTGTCTTTTTTTTGTTTTTTTTTTTTTTTT